>JAUZSV010423112.1:0-10654 GCA_034780495.1 Parotocinclus cesarpintoi
GTGTGTGTGTGTGTGTGTGTGTGTGTGTGTGTGTGTGTGTGTGTGTGTGTGTGTGTGTGTGTGTGTGTGTGTGGATTACAAAGGTGCTCAAGGTTATTTGTTACCGACTCTGCTCTGTAAGCATGTAGAGTTTAAAGATCCAGAAGCTGTAACAAGCTGTTAAACAGCAGCTTGGTCTGCTTGTAAAAGTCTTAACCGTTAGCTTTTACCTTGTAAAACTTGATTTCATGAACCGCAGACTCATAATGAAGTAACTATACTGTTGTCAGGCTTTTCTGTGTGTGTTTGGGTGCGTGCATGTGTTGGTTACCACAGCAAGCCAGGTCAGTACGGGCCAACATGGTGGCGATTCAGTCACTGACATATTTTCCCCATTAAAGCATATTGTGACTGCCGATCTAAGCCCTGACAGAGCAGTTAGGGTGAACGTTGCTCGAGTGTTTAAACAGCACATATCTCGTTTCCTGCTCTGCAAGGCGTGCTTCATTTGTAGAGGAGGAAAAGAAACAGAAAACTATAATAGAAAGTGACACAGACAAGAGAACACACAATTTACAAAACGGTTGATCTTTGTAAGTCTTTGTGACAGCTTTAAACAAGTAGCTACTCACCTGGAAATGCATATACAATGCTTATCCTGCTGGATGAAGCCGTCAGATGATGGTACTCCGTGATCCTAAAGGAAAATCCATAGGCAGCAACAATACTCAGCTAGGCTATGGTGTTTAAAGGATGCTAAAATAGTTGGAATCGGATGTATGTATTGCAGTAATTTTGCAAGTGCATGAGCACAAGATCGGTCCTGATACTGGTAACGGTACTGGTACATCCCTAGATTAAGGACATTCCTCCACACCCATTATACCACCAGCAGCAGCTTGATACAACTGTTAATACAGGAACTGTTGAAGGCAGGATGGATCCACGAGTTTGTAATGTGTATGCCAAATTCTGACTTGGTCTAAAACTCATGAGGCCAGGGAATTTATTTCCAATCTTCTGTTGTACAATTTTGGCTGCAATTTTATTGTGTGATGAGCAATTATTTGAGATACTGTTACCTTTCTATCTGCTTGGATCAGTTTGGCCAATCTCCTCTGACCTCTGGCAACAACAAGGTATTTTCACAAAGAGAACTGGCCTCACTGGATATTTTCTCCTTATTCGACATCTTTGTAAACCCTAGATATGGCTGTAAATGAAAATCCCAGTAGATCAGCAGTTCTCTCAGACCAGCCCATGCAGCACCAACAAATATGCTGCTTTTAAAGTCGTTTAAATTACCTTTCTTCCCCATTGTAATACTCTGTTTAAACTTCAGCAGTCTGCCTGAAAGATCTCTGTATTGACAGATGCATTGAGTTTGTTGAAAAGGGATCTAATAAAGTGGCCAGTGAGTGATTATGACCTGGAATGGCTTACAGAATGATGTATGTAATAATTTGTCTAGGATAAAATGTATTTACAGATTGCACTGTGTTTCCTTCTCAGATTCTGGCACTGTTCGAGGATGGGGAGGAGTCAACCACAGCCTTTGTGGAACCCGTAGTCATCCTGCTCATCCTGATTGCCAACGCCGTCATCGGGGTCTGGCAGGTGTGTTTTGAGAATGCCTAAGCAAGACCACCAGTGCTGAAGGACCTGATCCAGATAGTCAGTCTAGAGGCCGTCATAACTGCAGTGTTTAGTCAAATTTGACGTTTATTATGTGGTAGTGAGTTCTTCCCCCATGTTCGTTCAACACCGCGCTTACAAGCATGAAATGTAAACCCCATGGATGTGGTGTGCTTTCGATTTGCCTTTTATTTGCATAGGGTGGCTGATGTAGATCTGGACTACTGCAGTTCCTTTACAACTTTCCACTGATGGAACATCTGTTATCAGAGCAAACAAGTTCCACATTGTTTGTTTCTTTTTACCTTACTTATGCTGAGGATGTCATTAAGTCTCTACAGCATCTCTCACCCTTTATCTGCCACAGACAGAGATTCCATTGTGTTCACAGTATTTGTAATCATTGCATATACACAGATAAGAGCTGACTCCACGAGACCCCTGGAGGTGTCCTGCTGTCTGGCACTAAGACACTGAGTGGGTTTACATGCACCTAATAATTCAATAACTGCAGAAATTCAGGTTTAGTCTGTAATTCGATTGACGAGTTTATCAATTTTTACTTACCTTTTATGTCATTTAGCAGAGGTCCTTATACAGAATTTTACAATCCAAGCCGTTGTGGTTTAAGTGGCAGCTTGGCAAGAGGTGGGACTTTCACCCTGGACCTTCTGGTCCATAGTCCAGTAGCCACTAGGCCTTCACAGTCATGCACTTGGCTCAGGTTGGCTCACAGTAAGAAGGTCCTGGGTTCAGCCCCAGGGTGGAGTGGCCTGAGTCCTTTCTGTGTGGAGTCTGCATACCCTTCCCATGTTTGTGTGGGTTTACTCCGGGTACTTTAGATTTCTCTCACAGTCCAAAGGCATGCGTGTTAGGTTAATTGATTAGACTAGTTCACCATTTAGTTGAGTGTGTATATATGACAAGTCTTGAAATAATCGTGTGTCGCTGAAATGGCCACCGATGCCGATAGCGATCTTAAATAAACCAAATAAATAAGCAAACGTCACTCTGACAGTCATCAGATTTATACTTAACAACCAGCCGAAAATCTCATAAAAATATGTGACATGAACTTTAAACTTTGATATTGAAAAATCGAGTCATTTTGTTGCGTATATACTGCATTTCTGAGTCTCAGATAGCCGTATCGTTTAGTTTAGGTCCATCACGCATTTAATTCCAGGGTTGCCAGATCCAGCAATGATTAAAAAATGAACCAAAACATTTAAGGAAAAAGATAAACAAATAAAACTAAGTTCTTAGAAACATGCAGAACAGGCAACTGTGGAGGAAGCACTGAAAACAGATCATAATGGGGTAACTGGTCTACATCCATAATGTGTATATCCGATTACTCAGGTAAAATCAATCTATTTATCAGATTGCTTAATCTGATTCTAAGATCGGCGTATACAGTTAGGGGTAGGGCATGACCACTTGAATAATCAGGTAATTGCAGAAATCTGATTATTATCAGATTATTCATTGCATTGAAACTCACTCATTAGTTTTAAGCTGCGATTTGCGGGACTGGTTTATCCAGAACATCCCACAGATCATCTATGAGATTAAAATCTGCAGCATTTGGAGGCCAGGTCAACACCTTGCCATTGGAATTTGGTCTGCCACAATGTTAAGGTATATGGTATACATGATTGCTCAGGGTGTCCCAGAACTTCACGTAGTCAACGTAAATAACTTCACTGAACAGTGGTTGTGGCTGATCAGTTAATGTAGCAGTTATTGTGTCATGCCTGAAGGCAAGCTGTTTGATGGTGTAGATCGGTGTATAGTAGCTGAGCCTGCACATTCACTTGTTTACTGTATGTACCTGTGCACCGTTACAGGAGCGCAATGCGGAGAATGCCATCGAGGCCCTAAAGGAGTACGAACCAGAGATGGGCAAAGTGTACCGTATGAACCGCAAGACCGTTCAGAACATCAAGGCTCGGGAAATCGTGCCAGGAGACATCGTGGAGGTGGCTGGTAAGAACTGGAATAATTTGTTTTTAAGTACAAGTACATGTTTTACTTGAGCCAGTGCACTTAAGAGTGTTAAAAAATATCTTGATGATGTGGAGCCAAATCAATTTTCCCGCTTGAACTTCAAAACATTGGGGTCTCTGTTCTCAGTGTCTTGAGTATCTGCCTTTGGGATCTGGTACATATGAGAACCAAATGGATCATGATTATCAGTGGTGTTTGTGTGTCTGTTTGTGTGTGTGTCTGTTTGTTTGTGTGTCTGTTTGTGTGTGTGTCTGTGTGTATGTCTGTGTGTCTGTGTGTATGTCTGTGTGTCTGTTTGTGTGTGTGTGTCTGTTTGTGTGTGTGTGTGTGTGTGTGTGTGTCTGTTTGTGTGTCTGTCTGTATTTGTGTGTGCGTGTGTGTGTATGTCTCTGTGTGTCTTTGTCTGTGTCTGTTTGTGTGTGTGTGTGTGTGTGTGTCTGTTTGTGTGTGTGTGTGAGTCTGTTTGTGTGTGTGTGTGTGTCTGTTTGTGTGTCTGTTTGTGTGTGTGTGTGTGTCTGTTTGTGTGTGTGTGTGTGTCTGTTTGTGTGTGTGTGTGTCTGTTTGTGTGTGTGTGTGTCTGTTTGTGTGTGTGTCTGTTTGTGTGTCTGTTTGTGTGTCTGTTTGTTTGTTTGTTTGTTTGTTTGTTTGTTTGTTTGTCTGTTTGTTTGTTTGTTTGTGTGTGTCTGTGTCTGTGTGTGTGTGTGTGTGTGTGTGTGTTCCATCTCTACATACATTACTTTGCTAGGCTTATTTAGTTTCTAAACACTCTGTTCTCTAATAGTCAGCACTGCTAGGTTTAGTCCACTCATACAGCTCCAGTCTTACAGCATTACACAAACCACTACGTCAGTGTTAGTGCTAAAAATGATCCATCATCTAAATAGTACCTAAACTATATAGAACAGAGTAAAATTTGTAGAAAAACAGTTTGTAATTCAGAACTACAAAGTCCACTGACCACTAAAACACACATAAAGAATAAGCAGAATATAAACTAAATCAACCAGTGACTGTCATTATGCAGTTTTTCCACACAATACACACAATTTGTCCATTTAATACTGAGGAAAACCGGAGCACTTGTATTGGAGAGGCAGGAATTTCCCAGACTGCTTTAATTCGAAGCTTTCATTTGCAGGGGAAACATATAAAGCATCAGAGCCTCAACTCTCCCCAGTCTATCTCTGTGTCTCACCTCTCTCTCATCCAACCCGCTCTCTCCTGCCTTTCCATATGCTCATGAATACCACTTTCACTGTGTCACCCATTGGGTGCCACAATGCCTCCGCAGCCTGCACCTATTCTAACCCACTCTCTCTGTATGACACCCCATGAATAAACTCTAGCAGTTAAATATAGACATGCATCCACGTGCACTAAAAATGCAGCAAGGAACGTCTCATCATCAAAATAATTAGTGTCTGGTTCTTTAACCTTGGTTCACTAATGATTTCCAGTGAGGATGTAGAAGGATTGCAGAACTGGGAGATGGGATGAGAGGACGAGCTAGATACTGCTAGATAAGTACTGCTTCATTATATTTATATATTTACATTATTCATATAAACAGAATCCTGCTGAATCAAGAAGGAGAGTTGAAGAAAGAGTATAGTGAATGTACACAGGGCACAGGATGGTTCTCTTACACAATGATGATCCTCTTTTGGCCCACCCAACCCCCTGGATTGATCCCAGGGTCTCTGGGACTGCTGTTATTATCAACTGCTACTAATCACTGACTTACCGAAGATGGTTCTTCAACACTAAATCACAAACTGGTGTGGTAAATGTATGCTTGGAAATCTTTAAAACCATTGTTTCTCAAATTTACTTTGACCTTTATTTCATTGGAGACAGTATGAACCTGAGATCGTTCATGTTTTTTCTGGTTCACTTCACTTTATTTCTTCATAAACATCTTTTTGCCTGGAGCATGTTACAAAAAAGTTGGGGAAGGAAAGTATTTGCCACTTTTTACTGTTGCCATTCCTTTTCACAACACTTAAATGACATTTTGGCACAGAGGGTACACCAAGTGTTTCAGGTGTTATTTTGTCCTATTTTTCCTAAAAACACATCTTATTGTGTGCAACAGTACCAGATTGTCACGCCCTTAGTTCTTGTTTCAAAATTCTCCAAACATTCTCTATTGGGGACAGGTCCGGACTGCAGACAGATCAGTCCAGTACCCATACCCTCTTCTTCCACAGGCTTTATAATGTATGCAGCATGTGGTTTGTGTGTACCTGCCGAAAAATACATAGATGTACCTGGAAAAGATGGACGTCTTGAAGGCAGCATATGTTGCTCTAAAACAGCAATGTACTTTTCTGCATTAATGCTGCCATCATAGAATTTCCAAGGGCACAGTCACAGTCTCATACCAATGACGTGGCCTGGGTTTTGGACTTGTTGCTAATAACGGCACACCGGGTCCATTTCATAGAACAAATATGTGGAACATATCTGTACATAGCTGTCGGCTGATAGCAGGACACGTTTCCACTGTGTGATGTTCCATCCTAGATGCCTCTGAGCCCAGAGAAGTTGTCTCCAGAGCATGACATGATTTACAAATGCTTTTTTAAGGCATTTGTGAGTGTATTTCCATTAAGTAGATGCATTTGCTAAAGCAATTCCTTACCCATGTGGTTCTATCAGCTATTGATTAAATAATCGTTCTTGATGCAGTGCCGTCTGAGGTATCAGAGATCACAGATCTTCAGCTTAAGCTTCACGCACTGAAATTCCTTCAGATTTTTTTAATCATTTAAGATTATGCACTATAGAGAAACAAATACAGAAATCCCTTCCAATGCTTCATTGAGGAACGATGTTTTTAAACATCTCAATATCTTTCACACACATTTTGTTGATAAACTCGACATCCTCTGTCCATCCTTTCTCCTCAAAGATTCATGCTTTCATTGATACTACTTTTGTACCAAATCATGATAACAATCAACTGTTGACATCACCTGTTTGAAATCACATATTTACCATGTTTTCTCAATACTAGCATGAATTGCTCTCTCCCAACTTTTTTTTGGAATGTGTTACAGGTCTGAAAGAGGTGTTTTTTTTCTATAATTAAAAAAATATATATATTAACATTTATTAACAAGTCTCTTTATCTTGGTTTCATACTGTTTGCAATGAAATAAAAGGCAAATTAAATGTATGTCAGTGCATTTTCCATACTGTGCCAACGTTTTTTGATTTGGGGCTGCATTAGACAACATGACTCTCAAAAAAGAGGCACTTGTGAGGATAGGACTCCGGAAGCCTTGTAGTGGAGCAGGACTTCCTTCTAACACTACTGTTGATTGAAGGAGACAGTGAGAGATATAAAGGAGCAAGAGGAAGCATGTTAGGATGCTAATGCAATATCTGAGCCAAGCTGCTAAGAGAGATTGGAGAATAAATGAGGTGGGTAAAGACATGAGAACTGATAGAAGAGACGGAATGATGGAATAAGAGGTGAGAGCGCAAATGAAGCATGGCTTATATTACCTAGTCTGATCCAGCAGGAACAAACTGTTCATTGTTCTCTGGTCCCCCTTTAGACAGGCCTGCATTCACATGGATTCACACTCACACACACATGCTTCATGTCACTGATGCCCCAAAGCTTTCTCCCAGAAGCTACCTGACCCCCCATTCATACGGGATATTACGTCTTTCATGTACAGTACTGTGTAAAAGTCTTAGGCCACCATTAGCTTTGTTTAGGCGATGGCCATATAATGTTCTATTCTGAAAAAGTGGTTTCTTGGCTGCTTCCAAAAAGAACATTACTGATCAAGTTCCTTCTGACCATAGAAGGGTTAACTTGGCATCTTGATGAAGCGGACAGATGCAGTTTTGTCAGTATAGTCTGTGGAAAGTCAGTCTTTCCTAACAGCAATGAAAATTTTGATTTAGAAAAAAAAGTTTGTGTATCTTCCATCCATTCATTATCTTCTGCTTAATCCACACTGGGTCGTGGGCCAGCCGGTGCCCACCCGGCATCTCTGGGCACAAGAGCAGGAACAACCCTAGACAGAGCGCTGATCCATCGTAGGGGACACACACACAGTCACACACTAAGGGCCACTTTTAGAGACACCAATTAACCTAACACGCATGTCTTTGGACTGTGGGAGGAAACCAGAGTAAACTGCTTTTCTAAAATGTATCCCAGTTTTTTTGTTATACTTAAAGACCTCGGGGGCAGGTACAGGCCGTTTACCATCCATATCACGTTCTGGCAAATAAGACATTGACTGACATTATTGTCAAAAACACAATATGAAAGCATTTAGTACAGTACTGGCAATACAGTAATTCTTATCTTTGAATCTTTTCAAATAAAAAAAGGAAAGTTCCCATGTTGTTTTCTGGCCTCAGAAATGTCATTCAATTTTTCTGTCAGCAGGTGTTGGAAGGGGTCACACGTACTACTTTTTTCGCATTCAGAAATATATAAACTATATGAACTTATTAAAGATTTTTGCCATGATAAGTAATGCAAATTGAATTAATCTGTTCCAGACCCAGAGAAAACTATACAGTACTGTGCAAAAGTCTTAGGCCACCATTAGATTAGAAAGGATATTACTAAAACAATGGTATCGTGACCATGTATTATTATTTATCTGCCTCTTTGTTCAAATACAACCAGAAATGAAATTGAATGTAAACGTGAGCAATAACAGTACCTGGAAGTTTTGGGGGTAGTATCAGGATGCCAAACTGACCATTGAAATTTGATTTTCACTTTTTCAGAAGTAGAACAGGGTAAAAAACCTAAGATATGCAAAACCTCACAAACATTTGAAAGCAAATCATCAGAACAGAATATTGTAGAGAGCGACTAATTGCAAGTTTCACATTTTTGGATCCAGTTCTCAGAAATGGGTTATATATGGTCACTATATTATGATAAATCAAAACAAATCTAAAGGTGGCCTAAGACTTTTGCACAGTGCTGTGTATGTAAACTGTATAAGGCAGTATATGTAATAATGGAGTTGTACAGCTGCTCCCTGATTTATGATGGGGAAAAATACTGACAAATCCATTATAAGTTAAATGTATCATGAACTGAAGAGTTTAATATAGTCTATACTGTATTATAGCAGATCTTTTGGATTAAACTACAGCTGGCCAAAATCATTAACAAAAAGTTAAGAAATCTCATTTCATTTAGTGAATAATGCATTAAAAGTGAAATGAAAAAGCAAAATGCCTACTCTAAGTGGCGAACTCAGTGTTCTGGAGGATTCATTTCCTGTTTTCTTTTTTAGGACCCATGAGGACTTATTTGCACTATGAATACACTACTGTGGATGTAAACATAAAGAAATAGATGATAAACCGAGATCTGCTCTAAATGAGAGCTATTGGGAATCTTAATTACTGCGTACTGAGTCGGGAATCGTGAATCGGATTTCAGGTGACACAATGCATTGAGAACTGAATTTGACAAGTGGTCAAGAACCGAGGCACCCCTCTATAAGACGTTAAGGCGTTCCTAATAAAGTGCCTCTGTGTAAATTCTATAGTAATTCTCTTATATCCCATTAACAAGTAATAACTCAGTTATGATCTGAGAGCTTAAAAATACTACTGATCATTAATGTACAAACAGCAAAAAAACATAACCGGGGCACCCAAACCTTTGCACTGTGTCACAACTTTTATACTTTTATACATGTTACATTTATAGTGTGTGTCTGTCTGTGTGTGTCTGTCTGTTTGTGTCTGTGCGTGTGTGTCTGTGTGTGTGTCTGTCTCTGTGTGTGTGTGTGTGTGTGTCTGTGTGTGTGTGTGTGTGTGTGTGTCTGTGTGTGTGTGTGTCTGTCTGTGTGTGTCTGTGTGTGTCTGTGTGTATGTCTGTGTGTGTGTCTGTGTGTGTATGTCTGTGTGTGTATGTCTGTGTGTGTGTGTATGTCTGTGTGTGTGTGTATGTCTGTGTGTGTATGTCTGTGTGTGTGTGTCTGTCTGTGAGTGTGTGTGTCTGTGAGTGTGTGTCTGTGTGTGTGTCTGTCTGTGTGTGTGTCTGTCTGTGTGTGTGTGTGTCTGTGTCTGTGTGTCTGTCTGTGTCTGTGAGTGTGTTTTGTGTCTGTCTGTGTGTGTGTGTCTGTGTCTGTATGTGTGTGTGTGTGTGTCTGTCTGTGTGTGTGTGCGTCTGTCTGTCTGTGTGTGTGTGCGCGTCTGTCTGTGTGTGTGTCTGTGTCTGTGTCTGTGTCTGTCTGTGTCTGTCTGTGTCTGTCTGTGTCTGTCTGTGTCTGTGTGTGCGCGTGTGTCTGTGTGTCTCTGTGTGTGTGTGTCTGTGTGTGTGAGAAAGTTGGCAAGGATGAAAGTGTTGTCAACGCTGTCTGCTGCTTCTCTTTATCAGACTGTGACATAATCTAGTTGCTAAGTGAAACACAAATATACAGCCACCAACCTGGCACAGAAAGAGAAAGAAAACTGAATCCCATGGTTCATATCCCAGCGAGTAAAATGCAGAGGCAGATAAAAAAATAACTGTGGAAAAAAAGAAGTTGTGGGGATTCTAAAAGGAGGCTGTCATGAATCGGTTACTAAAACAGGGAAGCAGACTCAAAACCAACGACAAGTGAGAGACAAGTACCCGTCCGTATCGCTCTGGTTGTCAAACATAGTCGTCCTGTTGTCATTGCACGCTTTCAACAGACCTCCTGGAACATGCGTGGAGTCCAGCACAATGCAGGGGGTGATGGAAACCACTAGGGCTATTTTGAAAAAGTGCAAGTCAGCAAACGTATAAATCAATTCACACGTTAGTTTCCAGTCGGCCCTTGCACAGGGGTAACACTGGAAACCCGGAGTGGAACTTTCCTCTCGCTTTTTCACATGGAAAACTTCTTCACAGCCGACCTCCGACGAACCGCTGGGGAATTTCGAGAAGATCCTGCAGCGTGGAAATCTGGGAAATCTGTTTTCTTTCTGTTAGGGTCCTACCCGCTCCCGGAGCTTGTAGTCGTCCGCGCCGATCGCCCTTACAGAGCCATCGGTGGGGATG
>JAUZSV010423123.1:0-18325 GCA_034780495.1 Parotocinclus cesarpintoi
CAGACCCCAGCCCCGACCCCAGCCAGCCCCGACTCCAGCCCCGACCCTAGCTAGCCCCAACCCCAGCCAGCCCAGACCCCAGCCCCGACCCCAGCCAGCCCCGACCCCAGCCAACCCCGACTCCAGCCCCAACCCCAGCCAGCCCAGATCCCAGCCCCGACCCCAGCCAGCCCAGACCCCAGCCCCAACCCAAGCCAGCCTCGACCTGACTGGCTCGAGTTCAGTGTTTATGGTGCAGCATGAACCCTCGATGATCTTAAAACAGGCAAAAATGACCTGAATTTATTTGACATTAAACCTCTACATACATTATTACTAAAAAATAATCATCAATAATCAGAAATAATCACAAAAACCTATGCCATGGCAAAATAAATATTTAAAATGTTTGTATATTATACTGTTTATGATAAAAAAAAAAAATTGCATTCAACATCAAACATAAAAATTTACTATTGTTTTCAACAGAAAAACAATCCGCGCTTTTTATTCGAAAATACGTTATCATTTTTTGTTCACACTACATTTTAATGATCGATAATCCGAAAAAGAACGATTGGTAAACAAAAATATGTGTTGAATTTGCTGCCCGTTTTTCTCTGCCAGTAATAAAGAAATTTATTTTTTTCACATTTTTTATCTCAATTATAAAAAAATTAAAGAAAGCATCACTTTTTAATGATTTTTTTTACTTCAACATTCCTCACAATTTATACGTTTATTTATTCGAGTAATCCATTATTTAGTTCACGAATGAATTACCTAAACACGTCATTATTGGTGGAAAAAAACGAATTTCTTTTTAATATTTCAAACATTTAAAAATAGATAATAACTTTTAATAAATAACATATATTAAATAATAAATATTAAAAAATAAACAAAAAAATATTATGTGTATAGTGTTCTGAAATGTATAAAAAAAAGCTTTAATATTTTGTTTATTGTATCATTTTTTTACAGAAAAAAAAAAGGAAAATATTCCTTTGCTGACGAATAAATCACGTATAAATAAGTCAGTGCGTTTTCATTAGTGCAGAATAATCCGGAATGTGAAATATTGCTCAAAAATATTTCTTTTTTTCAATTTAGAAGCTCTAAAATCAATAAATCGATTCGTTCTAAACGGAGACGTCCAATGTTTTTCCAAAAAGCTCCAAAAACAGGCGGCGTAACCGCGAGTCCAGTTCCGTTCACACGTTGAAAGCTGTTATTTTAAATAAAGTCCCCCCCCCCCCCGATCAAAGGGCCGCTTTACCGAAACGCTCCGGGACCTGGACGAGCTTTAGCACGCGCCGCGCGGAACCGTTCCTAATTAAATCTTCTATACAATGGCATCGTTTAGGAAACGGCGGCGGGGCTCCCTCGTAGCCGTGCGGCTAATTGGGAAGCGGAAAGCGTGACGGCATCGGGGACGGCTCGCTTCGGGATGATGCAGCAGCACCTTTTGATGGGCGCGTGCACAGGTGTGTCATTAAGCGTCTTAAGTGGGAAAGCAGGGATGCGGTAAATACCGTTGTGGACCCTTTAATACTCGTTTAAGAGCTTTCATGTTCCATCTCTTCTGCAGCCAAACGAGCGCTAGTTACAGGGCCTGCTAAATCACCGCTTTCAGGCTTCAGCAGGTGCCGCGTCAAATCTGAAATTAGGCACAAAGATGTGCTGATCTTCACGTCTGGGGCGTCTCTGCGCAGGGCCGGGCCCACGGTTACCTTACACGAGGTTAAACTGTGCCTCTAAATAAACGACAGTCCACGCCGAACACCTGCTCTTGTTCCTTACAGCGGGAGCCTCGCGCCAGCCCCGAATTTAAAGAGGAGCTTCGTACTCCGTACTCGAGGTGCTTCCGTCTGCCTCCGCCGCGACGCCAGGACAGGCCCGCGACTCGTTTGGCTTGGGAACTCCCTCGTGAGCATAGTGAAGTCGGAGACCGAGACTAAGAAATCAACCTGTCATTTATACCCGGGGTGCCAAAACTTTTGCTCGAGACTGTATGTTATTAGTGAGATGGAGCAGCGCTGCATCCATACGTACAGGAAACGCGGCCGCCACTGTTATTATCCCGCTCCTGTGGTTTTAAAGCTAAGATCCAGCTGCTCTAAACAGCAGCTCCCGACGAACCCCGGGCCGGGCACCATACACACGGGCGGGGTAGCGCAGGTCACGGGGGCCTGGATTGGGCCGCCGACCCACTTAAAGGGCGGGCAGTGGATTCTGGGGTAAGTCCTGAACCCCTCTGCAGCTCTGCCTGGGATAATTGGGGTCCATTCGGGAAGTTACGTGCGCTTCGGGTTTTTTTTGTAGGGGATTACAGTTGAATTCTGGCAACCCTGGATATATGGAGGCTTAAATCATTTTAAAATAGTCCCAAAAACCTCTGGGGAGCGTCCAGTGAACCCAACGGTCCAACGGGAGCGAGGAAGCGACCAGAGACGGGACCCAAACCCAAGCGGCTCGGACACAACAGTGTTGTTACGCCCAGATGTTACGTTTGTTTTGTTTGTTTTGTTTCTGGTTCCTGGTTCTGGTCCAGATGTTGAAGTCTTGGTTCCTGGCACCAACTGGTCCCGGTGTTTCTTCACGTGGTTCCAGGTTCTTGGTTCAGATGTTAAGTCCAGATGTTATTACGTTGTGGGGATTTGGTTCCATTCATCCAGATGTTTCGGTTCTCGCTTCGGTTCCAGATGTTGCCCCTTCCTGCAGCAATCCTGTCCGGGCATTTCTTCTTGTGGCTCCGGGTTCTTGGTTTTGGTTCCTGATGCCGTTAAGTCCAGATGGTTCCGTCGGTTCCTGCTGAGGTTCATGCAGAGGTTCCACTTCTCTGTGGTCCAGATGTTTTGTACAGTCTCTGGATGCCTGGGCGTGTCAGACTCCCTCGGGGAGCTTCTGGTTGCCAGTACAGAGACGATCCCTGATGTTTGGGATTCGGTGAGGTTAACCGATAACGCGGTGATGTTTTGTTCTCGTTCCAGGTCCTGGTTGCTATAGCGATGACACGGCCTCGATGGAGGCGAATGTTGGCGTGTAAAGAATTTCTCCATTAGAGCGTTGGGGCGCTGTGAAACACCGTTATGGATTTGATTCAGCCAGCGGGCACAAGAGCAATCCAATAAAAAATCCAATCAGACGCAGAGCCGTCCATCAGCCGTCCATCAGCCGTCCATCAGCCGTCCATCAGCCGTCCATCAGCTAAAATCAGTCCATCTGTTAAAAAGTGGCAAAAGTCCAGTTTTTGAGTGAAGAAATAAATATATTTATTATATAAATAATTATTTTTCAATAAATAAAATGTCATTTATTAACATAATATGATATACAATATATATATATTGATGATATATATTTTTGTAAACATCACAAGTAAATAAATAATAAATAAATAAATAATAAATAAATAAATAAAGCACATAAATGCATCGTTTCATATCCAACATGTGGCTTCTTAAAATAAATAAAATAAGTACATATATTTAGGGGTCATTTAAAATATATACTTTATATATTTATTCATCTTTGATTTTACCACCTGATATTTTGGGCAATAATTATATTAATATATAAGTAATTTATTTTAGATGTAAATTAATATGTGTTTTTTTAAGTGATAAAAGTCCTGCTTACGAGTGAATAAATAAATAAATAAATACAGATATAAATAAATAAAAAAATAAGTGTAGTATTGTAGTAGTGCAGAATAAATATATATAATATATATATATTTTTTAATGTATTTTTAAAACTGTAGTTTTTTTAACATTTATTGTATTTACAAAATTTTAAATATATATATTTGTCTCCTTTAATCTTTTATTTCTATATTTATAATAAAATATCCAGCTTGATTTATAAAAAATGATCAAATGAAAAGGAAAAAAAAAGTCCTGCCCATGAGAGAACAAGGAAATAAATAAAAATAAAAAAAATAAAAAAATAAATAGACAGTATAGTGTAGTGAAAATTAGCTGTGATTCCATAGCAGACTTTAAATTAATTTATAAATAAATTAATAAATAAATGACTTACAACTATAGTTGGGAGTATTTTTGTAACAATAGACATTTAAAAAAAATATTTTTGATTGCCCAGTAAAAAAAATAAAATAAATAAATAAATAAATGTAGGATGTAGCGGGAGATAAATGATTTTTATACTTGTAATACCTGTAATTCCCTCACATAATGATTACATTTATTTCTTTCTTTTTTACATTTATATTAATATCTACAATACTGGGTCCATCTTAGTAGACTTTTTTGATCTTCAAATGAAAAAAAAGTTTCTACAGCAGGGACAATTTGAAATAAATAAACGTCGCTGCTGTAAATCTGAAGCGATTGGTCTGAAGCTTCTCATCGAACCGTGTGCAATTTTTTTTAAGAAGCCCCATTTTCTCAGCGGGACTTCTCGCTGGTAAAAAGAGGCATTTTTTTTGTGAGCGGCGGCTAAGAGGCCGGCTATTGTGTCCAAACTCGCGTAATTACGACAAGATAATGTGGCGGAAAAAAAAAAAAAAAAGAGGGAAAAAATTACTATTTGCCCAACAGTTGTGTTTGAACAGCGACGATGAAAAGGCTTAAAGAAAACGAGGGATGTGGGGGTTTACAAATAAAATAAAGAAACGTTTTCTCTTGTGCGCCGGTTGCCCGGGTGCGTGTGAAACCCCGGCGTGGGACAAAAGCGCGGGGATGGAAGAGGCCTGGAGGTTTTTGTGGACGAGACGCCGTGGAGTGGACACTCCAGCTCAGCGGCAAACAGCAAACGCCGTCCTCCAGAGATCCTCGCATTGTCCGGCACACACATTAACACACTCGAGAGGGGACACAGAGAGACCGGGGACAACTAATGAAGGCCTCGAGTGGCCACTTCAACTCCAATACACACTCACACACTCACACACACACACACACATTCTTTGTCTGCCCTGATTAGCATTAAAGCTTCCCATCATCCTCCCCAGACGAATCACCGTTCTTTTATTCAGATTTAAAATCTCTAAATACTCTAAAAACTTTGTAACACGCTTACGTCTTTTTCCCCGACTTACGAGAATTCCACGAGAACTTTTAGAAATACGGTTTGAGACTCGAACCCGGAAGCCTCTGGACTTTGCCTAAGCTACCGTCCGTGGCCCGGCCCGTCTGTGCTTCCAGCCGGTCTCTCTGTGGAGCGTTATGGAAGGCCTGCGAGGGCAGAAGCTGATGAATATTTGATGGCTATGGGGGAGGTCAGAGCAGTTCAGAGCGAGCCGAGTGCACTTTACTGTACCGCGCCGGCAGAAAATAGAACCGTACGAAAATAGAGTGGAGCAGGACCGAGTGAATTTAGATACGACGGCCACTACGGGACAGAGGGACGGCGAGGGGAAGGGCGAGAGAGAAACCTGAAGGACAAAGTGCCCAAACAAAAAAAGGTAGAAACAAAGTGCTAAAAATGATATTATCTGCTTAATAAAGCTCTAATCCTTAATCCTGATCCTATAATCCTTAATCCTGATCCTTTACCCATAAATCCTAATCCTATACCTCTAATCCTGATCCTATAACCCTAAATCCTAATCCTATAATCCTAAATCCTGATCCTATAACCATAAATCCTGATCCTATAACCCTAATCCTGATCATATAACACTAAATCCTGATCCTATACCCCTAATCCTGATCCTATATCCCTAATCCTAAATCCTGAGCAGGGAATCTACCAAGAGGCCTTGGGCAGCTTTAAATGATTCGTTCAGACGAGAGGTGAAACATCTTCAATAACCCAGAAGAAGTCCGGTCACCTGGAGCTGTAGCCCTGCAGACTAAATACCGCGACTGTTCCAAACACGTCCGACCCCTGAGCTGAACCCCGCCGTGTTCCTGACACGATCCGCTGATATCAGGTTCATAAATACCGTCAGCGTAATTCACAAACTATGACGGCTTTACGTCTGCTGGTTTGCGGTGGAAGGGAATTTCTGTCTCAGAGGATTAATTCCTACACTCGGTAACCCGACACAGGAGTTACTCAATCACCACTAATTACCCCACAAACCATCCGAACGCAAAGCCGTGGAGACGTCACACCCCAACTCATCCCCAAAATATGCCGGGAAATTTCTCCCTCGTCCTCAGATCGAGCTGGGCGATAACGGGCAGCGGCAGGACGCAGGGCCGAGGGGCCGAGGGGCCGAGGGGCCGAGGGGCCGAGGCGCTGGCAGAATCGGCCTGGGATTTCACACTCAGTTCTCTGGCGTGCATGTGACCGGGGGGCGATCGGACGCTTTACGCTAAGCTAATTAAAGAGCTTTTGGGCTTAGCACCTGGACTGATAAAAAAAAACGTTTGCCGTTTTTACGCTTCCAGAACCAGGAGCTGCTGCACAAAGTCTCTTTGTAAAGGCGCTGCACGTATGATTTAGGCAAAGCGTGAGTGTCTGGAAACGAGCTCTTTATTTAAGAAGCGTTAATGACACGCTGCAGAGAAACCCAATCCGTAAATATTCAAAGAGAAAATATTTTTTGAATGAAAACGTTTGAGATGTGAAACAGAGATACTGCATTTAGGGCAAATTGTACCTTCACCTGTACAGAAATTACAGAGTGTGTGTGTGTGTGTGTGTGTGTGTGTTTGTGCACTTTTTGGAAAGGCAATATGACTCCATGACCACATGAAACGCAGGTTTAACGCTCGTCGACTTCAAAGGGGAATCTGACAGCAAAAACAATAATTTAATCGCTTCATTATAAATATTAAACAAAATTCATAATTCTCTCGTCAGTCATTTTTTCGGTACTGTTTACTCGCGCTAAAGAAGGGGTAAGAGGATGGAGGTGTCATGTGACTAAAACCCTTAGCGGCTACACACACACACACACACACACACACACACACACACAAACACACACACACGGATTTACAGATTTCAACACTTAAAACCAAGCAGAGTGAATCTTAGAATCACAGAATGATTCACTGATTCAAACTCTGACCTGTCAAGTGATTCACAGATTCACTGTGTCATCTCCGAACGATTCACTGATTCAAACACTGATCTATCAAAGTTCAGATTTAACGATTCACTGATTCAAACACTGACCGGTCAAGTGATTCACAGATTCAACGATTCACTGTGTCATCTCCAAACGATTCACTGATTCAAACACTGTTGAATGAGAGAGGAACGGACTGATTCGTTTAAAACGAGAACTATGAATCATTTATCCATTTATCGTGAATGATCCCCTGACCGGCCTCCCCTCCCTCAGACACACGGCACTGAAACGCTGAAAGTCAGAACTTCCCCTGAAGCCTGCAGGCTCTGATGCTGCTCACCCTGACATCCCAAATCTGCAATTACTGCTGGTGATCACGCGGTGTGCTCCCTCAGCCAGCGTTAACCCAGACCGTAAGGCTCGAAACAAACGTCTTGGCTGCTCGTTAAGGGGTAACGAGGGCTCTCGGGCGGTCCAGGGTCAGGCCGGGACACACGGGGACCAGGATTCGAGTCCTGGCGGTGCCACTGCCGTAACAGATCCAGTATTCGTATTGACATTCTGTGATTGGTGTGGGTGGGGCTTATGCAAGACAAACCCCGCCCACAGCGGTCCCTTTCTAAGGTCGGCGCTGGGAAGCCGGTAATTAACGAGCTCTCGGTGTTCGTCCGTAATTCGTGCAATTAGCAGATTAGAGAGGAGTGAGAAATTAGAGCCGGACCCCGAAGCTGCCGTGTTGGATAACCTACAGATAAATTAGTGCTAACCTCCTCGCGTATAAACTTCGGGAAATTCCTATAGTCGGCAGGCAGGCCTCAAACGTCCCGGGGCGTTGGGTGTGAGTGTCTGATCTGTGAGAGACAGACAAAACACCCGGGACCGAGAGAAAAAGAGAGAGAGAGAAACCGTAAACGAAAGGAGTGAGAACAAATTAATGAAGAGAAACTGCAGGGAATTTTAGTAACATGTGAGAACAGCAAACAGAGAGAGAGAGAGAGAAGGTGAGATGACAAGTCCAGTCAGGCTGCGATGAGTGTTTAATAAATCGAAGAAAGAAAGAAAGAAAAAAAAAAGATTAACGCAGTGTTGACAGGTTTATTGTTAAATAACTATTGTTGCTCTCGAAGCACTCATCATTAGCAATAACCGGTGATATTAGCGTACACTCGTTTATTTATACTCTAAACACCTCACACGCCTTCTAAAGGTGTTTAGGAGCTGTCTGAGGTGTTTAATGGACTCAAATGAGGGGGGGGGCTGGAGTGTCACTGATTGTCATTGGTTTAGGACACGCCCCAGGGGCTTAGGGGACGTGTGAGGTGTTTAGGAGACGCGTGAGGTGTTTAGGAGATGTGTGAGGTGTTTGTGAGGTGTTTAGGAGATGCGTGAGGTGTTTAGGAGATATGTGAGAGGTTTTGTGAGGTGTTTAGGAGATGTGTGAGGTGTTTGTGAGGTGTTTAGGAGATATGTGAGAGGTTTTGTGAGGTGTTTAGGAGATGTGTGAGAGGTTTGTGAGGTGTTTATGAGATGTGTGAGAGGTTTAGGAGAAGCGTGCGGTGTTCAGGAGATGTGTGAGGGGTTTGTGAGGTGTTTAGGAGATGTGTAAGGTGTTTCGGAGAAGCGTGTGGTGTTTAGGAGATGTGTGAGGTGTTTAGGAGAAGCGTGTGGTGTTTAGGAGATGTGTGAGGTGTTTAGGAGATGTGCGAGGTGGTTAGGAGATGTGTGAGGGGTTTGTGAGGTGTTTAGGGGAAGAGTGTGGTGTTTAGGAGATGTGTAAGAGGTTTGTGAAGTTTGTAGGAGAAGTGTAAGGTGTTTAGGAGAAGAGTGGGGTGTTTAGGAGATGTGTGAGGTGTTTAGGAGATGTGTGAGAGGTTTGTGAGGTGTTTAGGAGATGTGTGAGAGGTTTAGGAGAAGAGTGGGGTGTTTGGTAGATGTGTGAGGGGTTTGTGAGGTGTTTAGGAGATGTGTGAGGTGTTTCGGAGAAACGTGTGGTGTTTAGGAGATGTGTGAGGTGTTTAGGAAAAGCGTGTGGTGTTTAGGAGATGTGTGAGGTGTTTAGGAGATGTGTGAGGTGTTTAGGAGAAGTGTGAGGTGGTTAGGAGATGTGTGAGGGGTTTGTGAGGTGTTTAGGGGAAGAGTGAGGTGTTTAGGAGAAGTGTGAGGTGTTTAGGAGAAGAGTGGGGTGTTTAGGAGAAGAGTGGGGTGTTTAGGAGAAGAGTGAGGTGTTTGGGAGAAGAGTGGGGTGTTTAGGAGAAGAGTGAGGTGTTTAGGAGAAGAGTGAGAGATGTTAGGAGATTAGGAGATGTTAAGACTACGTACCACATAAGAAATTCCAATATATTTTTTAACGTTATTTTTGTTTTTCTTCGAGGCTGTATAATTAAGTATAATTAATAATAATAGTGATAATTAATTATTATTTAGCGGTGTAACCCAGATGTTTTTTTTGTTATTTTTCAACCTTAAAAAAAAAACGTTTTCAAACAAACGGGTGAATTTTCGGTGTTGATTAGGAAGGGACGGACTCTTCACCCTATTGTGATTGGAGGACTTCAGTGTGAAGATCTTCAGTTTCTATGGATGTGCAGAGACGGCCAGACGTTCTAACACACACACACACACACGCACACACACACACACACACACACACAGCTTTAATCCCATTCTCTGGAGGAGAAGAAAGGTCCTGAACATGGTGCTGCCGGACAATGAGGACACACACACAGGCTCGTCTCATTAAGGCTGGACAAACACTCGAGCAGAAGGACATCTGTCCTCCAGAGGGACGGAGGGACAGGCGGAGGAGGAGAACGAGCAGGAGACGGGTCAAGAGACGCCACATCATCCTGTTAGGCTGCTGGACGGGGAGGGGAGGGAGGGGGGGGCGAAGTGATGATGATCCTTATTTAAAGATGACAGATTTAAAAAACAGACACAGATTAATTAACGCTTAATGACTTTCATTTCATTACAAATTAAATCGTTTTGATCCATTTTTTTTTTTTTCAGATTCTGTCAAATCTCTTAACCCGTTACCTGGTTACCAGGTTGTTTATCTGGGACCCAGCATGCTATGGCCAGACGACCGACCTACAGTCCGGACCACAGTGGAAGTCCGGACCAGTAAGGCCGACTGGTCCAAAAGCACAAAGAAGCTACCATGGTTACAAGATCAGAACTGGAAGTTCTGCAGATGTGACGCTCTGGGTCCGGGCCTAAAGAAAGTATGGAGGGCACGAAGAAGGGTCCAGAAGACCCGTTAGACTGAGGGTCATGCTCCTGACGGACCTCTCGGTCTGGAGACGGGGGTGTTTTGGGACCTGCTTGGAATTTGTAGACACAACATTTTCCTGCAATGCCGTAAATCTGCCATGGTCTGACAGTGGTGTAATGGCCATTTCTCCAAACCCTCGTCCGATGGACAGAACCAACGGGGTGGGGGGGTGTTTGTGGTTGGGGTGTTTCGAACAACCCCCATCACCTCAAACCATGGACCGGAACCAGGTACCATGTCGTGCCAACATTACGGGCACAGCTGGTACCTACACGATGAGTTGTACCTCCACACCCATGAGAGATGATGGCTCTTCTGAGGGCTCTGATGCCCACTGTGATGCCCTCGCTGTGTGTGGGGGTAAAGCTCACTGGGGGGACGTTTGGGCGTTGGGAGAAGACTGAGAAGAACCTTGAGAGGAACCAGGGAGACCCCGGAAGCGGCCAGAGAAGATTCATCGACGAATCTTCCACCTCCAGAGGAACCAGAAAGCTCCACAGAACAACCAGCCGGAGTTTGAAGAGGAACCAGAGTAATCCGAGTTGTTCCCCCGAGTGCCAACTGCGGTGCCCGTGTTAATGCCCGGAGTCTTTTGGGAGCCGTCACGTTCCACTGGAGCGGGCACCGGCTGTTCATCGTGCCTTGGTGGTGCATCTTTGATATCTTTAAACCTGAGGATCATGTGAGCTCTTCAAAGCTGGAATTTTAGCCTGACCTCACCTTTGGTGTGTGTGTGTGTGCGTGTGCGCGTGTGCGTGTGTGTGTGTGTGTGTGTGTGTGTGAGTGTGAGACCTCTCAGAAAGGTGTGCGTTTGTGTTTAGTAAACGTGGCGATGCTTGTGCCGCCCGGCGTCCTGACAGATGAAAGCGCTCGTCTGAGATGGTCGGTCAGTTCCCGTGTCACTCGCTGTTCTGCGTCTGTCGTTCGGACAGGTGTGTGTCAGGTTAAAAGCGCCGTGTGTGTGTGAGTGTGTGTGTGTGTGTGTGTGTGTGTATACTTTGATTTGCTTTTTGCATACGTCAGGGTGATGAGTAGGAACTTGTTGGGCCCTTGATGGTTTGTTTATTAATCACGGGCCCTGTGTGATACGTCTCTCATCGCCGTAACAGCTATAATTAAGCTTTAAAGAGAACGAGAGCTTGATGTGTCTGAGTCTCATCTGCTGCGTTTCATCTCCGCCTCGCGCTTCCCTTTTGATCTCAAAACGCGGTCTGGAACCGGAGAGCAGGAGGGCATCTGCGCCCGGTCCGAAAGCGGGAATGTCCCGACCTAAAGGATGAATCGAATAGCACGCCCAAACCTCCTGTCTACCGCTGCAGATCATTTTATTACATTTCATTTTTTTTTACTCATTAAAGGCACTTTCATTCAACCTCTCTTTGGTTCCTCTCAGGGTTCCACAAGGTTACTCTGGTTCTTCTCAAGGTCTCGGGGTTCCACTGGTGTTCCCCAAGGTTACTCTGGTTCTTCTCAAGGTCTCGGGGTTCCACTGGTGTTCTCCAAGGTTACTCTGGTTCTTCTCAAGGTCTCAGGGTTCCACTGGTGTTCTCCAAGGTTACTCTGGTTCTTCTCAAGGTCTCAGGGTTCCACTGGTGTTCCCCAAGGTTACTCTGGTTCTTCTCAAAGTCTGGGTGGTTCCTCTAAAGGTTTCTCTGGTTCCTCTCAGGGTTCCCTTGGTGTTCCTCAAGGTTACTCTGGTTCTTCTCAAAGTCTGGGTGGTTCCTTTCGAGATTTCTCTGGTTCCTCTCAAGGTTCCCTTTGTGTTCCCCAAGGTTATGGCTTCCCTTGTTCTCCCATGGTCTATTTGCTTCCTCTCAGGATTTCTCTGGTTGCTCTCAAGGTTCCACTTCTCTGGTTCTTCAATAGTTTTCTGGAAAACCTAACAATTAGGTTTTCCTTTAGGTTACTCTGGTTCTGGTTCAAGGTTTCTCAGCTTCTTCTGAAAAAAAGTCTGAATGGTTCCAACAGTTGGTTGGTTTTCTTATGGCTTCCCTGCTTTTCCCAATGTCTACCTGTTTCCTCTGAAGATTTCTCTGGTTCCTTTCAAGGCTTTCCTCGAGGTTACTCTGGTTCTTCTTAAAGTCTGGCTGGTTCCACTGTGGAGTTTTCTGGTTCCACTCAAGGTTTCCATGACTCTTCTCTGTGTTTGCCTGGTTTCCCTCAAAGTTTCTCTGGTTCCTCTTAAGGTCTGATGAGTTCATCTCAAAGTTTCCAAAATCCTATCATGGTTTCCCTGTCCTGCACAGTAAGATGTACCTGGTTCCTCTCGAAGTTACATTGGTTCCTCTCATGTTCTAGATGGCTCTTCTCAAATTAGGCTGGTTGCTTATAAAGTGTCACTTCTCTGAAGGTTCTGGTTCCTCTCATCGTCTCTGTGGTTCTTCTCAAGGCCTCCATGGTTCCACACAAGGTTCCTCTTTATCTCGTTCTGGCTTGTCTCAAGCTTTTACTGGATTCTTTCAAGGTCTCCTTGGTTCATCTCAAAATCTGCCTCGTTCTCCTCCATAAGTTTCATTGGTTCATCTCAAGCATTTTCTGGTCCATCTGAAGGTCTACCTTGTATCTATAATGGTTGGTTCCTCCTGAAGTCCCCCAGTTCTTTTAAATGGTTTTTTTTTTCTGGTTGCTTTCCAGATCTGCCTGGTTCTCCTTAATGTTCCTCCGGTTCCTCTTTCACTCAGTTTTCTCAAGACCTTGAATGATCAACCAGCGGTGAAGATGACAAGGAGAGGAACCAGGTTCAAATGAAGAGCCAAATGTTCTTAAGAGGGTTTTTTTTAATAAAGGAAATCAAGCAGCGTTGATTCTTTGAGTTTCGAGTGAGTCATTCAGGTAAAATTCTTCTAACGCTGAAGAACAACCAAACGTTTGGACCGTATGTGTGTCACCTTCACTCCAGCAGGCTTATCCGTATAAACGTTATTTCTACCAAGCATCCAGGGATTTAAGGAAGCCGGGGCAGACCTGGCATGCGACCTGTTCTTCCAGCTCGTCCCTCGCTCAGTCAGCCGCTAAAGCGAGGTGGATGACAGACATGAAGTGGGACATCACCGAAAAATGTAAACCTGTCCATAGTCTCCTGCCTTGATCTTACATTTCCCGTCGCTCATCGATTGCTTAATCAGCTCCGTCACTCTGGGGGGAAAAAAAACACTCATCCTTCACAAGCATCATTAAGACACTTGAACGTCGACGTAATTTCAGCCTGAAGAAACGTTTTTCGTGCTATCAGGCAGATGCTCTGAAGGAGGTGTGAAGTGACACCAGAAAATGCACCTGTTTACTTTGGAAGCCGCTCTGGCCAATCGGGATCAAGCTCAGGTGAACCTGACCCGTGGGGAGATGGGTGGAATTAGAGCGTCCAGGTTTCCAAGCCACGTCTGGGCATGTGCTGAACATTGTTTATATGACGTTTAGTGATGTTTAGCACATACAAGAACCTTCTCAGGTCACGTTCTTCGGTTCGTCTCAAAGGTTTCCTGGTTCATCTCAAGATCTCCCTGAACCCTCTTCAGGTTTCTGTGGTTCCTAATAGTTCTTCTCTCAGGTTTTTTTTTCCTGGTCACACTCAGGTACCTCCTAACCTCTGGCTGGTTTCTCTCAAGGCTTTCCTGATGCACGTTAAGGACGCACTAGGTCTTCTCAAGGATTTTCTGGTTCCTCACAAAGTTTCTCAGATTCTTCTCAAAGTCTGAATCTCTTATGGCTTCCCTGATTCTTCCAAGGTCTACCTGTTTCCTTTCGAAATTTCAAGTCATGTTCTTTAGTTCCTCTCAAAGGTTTCCTGGTTCATCTCAAGATCTCCCTGCCTCCTCTTCAGGTTTCTGTGGTTCCTAATTTTCTGGTTCCTCTCAATAGTTTTTTGGTTCCTCTCAAGGTTTCTCCGATTCCTCTCTAAGTCTGAATCGTTCCAAAAGTTGGTTGGATTTTTTTATGGCTTCCCTGTTTCTCCCAAGGTCTACCTGTTTCCTCTCAAGATTTCAGGTCACGTTCTTTGGTTCATCTCAAGATCTCCCTGTCTCCTCCTCAGGTTTCTGTAATGGTTCTTTTCAAAATTTGCCAGGTTTCTCTCAGGGTTTCTTTTTTTTTCTGGTCACACTTAGGTATCTCCTAACCACTGGCTGGTTTCTTCCAATGCTTTCCTGATGCACATTAAGGACTCACTTGGTCTCCTCATGGATTTTCTGGTTCCTCACAAAGTTTCCTCTCAAGCTCTGCCTGAATTCCTTCACGATTTCTCAGATTCCCCTCAAGGCGTCCTTCTAAAGCTCACCAGTCCTTCTCAGAATCTGTCAGGTTTGTCTGTGGGTCTCACTTGGGTTCCTCTTAAGTGTTTTCTGGTTCCACATATAAGGTTCTGCCTTGTATCTGTTCACTTCTGACTGGATGTTTGTGAAGTTCTACTACTTTTTCAAGCCTATTAGGGTTCCTCTGAAGGTTCTGGTTGCTCTCATGGTCTCTGTGGTTCTTCTCAAGGTTCCTCTTGATCTCGTTCTGGTTTGTCTCAAAGTTGTACTGGATTCTTTCAAGGTCTTTTTGGTTTGCCTCCAAATCTGCCTGATTCTCCTCATTTTCTTTCGTTGGTTTCTCTTAAAGTGGTCCTGTTTCTCCCCAAGATCTACCTGACCAACTGTCCAAACAAAAATGTCATGTTGTTGTGGGTTGCCAGATAAACTTGGTAAACAGAATGATGGGATTATGTAGCCTAGGTCACATGATTTGGTCTGCCTTGGTCTGAAACGTGGTTCTCTGGATCAACTTTGTGAGGAACGTCCAGACTTATTTCATCACGCTTTCATCATCGGGAACGTCCCGGAAAACAGTCCACCCGTGCTCAATCCAAGGTCTGGGTCGGATAACTGGATGCCAGGTCCAACACCCCCATGAGAACCCCGGTGGAGGGTGTGGAGAACACCATCTCTGAACTTTGAAGTCCAGAAAGTCCAGAAAGTTTGCTTGATTTTTTTCCGTGACTGGTAGTCGTCCAAGTCGAGTCGGGTCGAGCCGTAGCGTCCGTTTTTGTGTGCGGTTCTGGGACCCTGTTCAGCATGCAATAACCCCGTTGAGTCGTTGTAGTATTACACCACCCCCGGAGGCCAAGACTGGAAGTGCAGCTGTATGCTGAACACGATCTCAGAACAGGATCTTACTGTTTTCTTTTTCTGATTTAATACCGAGCTACTTTCAGATACCAGACGGTCGCAGAGCAGGTCTGAGAAAGCGAAGACGAAGAGCTGAAGGGACTCGGCGAGGCATCAGAACGCCCCTGTTCCCCTGGCACGGCGGCGGGAGGGGGGGAAAAAAAAAAAACCAAGTAAACACCCGGCGCTAGTTTAGCTGTCGTCGCCGTCTGAAATTACAACACGAGGACGAGCTTTGAAGTGTTAAAGCTGCGCTGAGTGACTTGCAGCCTGAACGCTTAGACAACGTGGACCGCTTTACCCGAAGAGAGCTTGCCTAAACGAGGTCCAAGGGCCCGGGCGTAACGGGCGTGACCTTCGGGCCTGCTGAAGGCGGCAAACGAAAAGGTTTCGGGCACCAAATCGATTGGCTTCTCTGAAGAAGGCTGGGGCGTTCTCACAGCCTGTCCGCTGTGAGGCGTCCGTCAGAAGCGTATAATTTTAATCAGGTGTACTCTGAGGGAATCGCGCGCGAGAGAGCGGCGTGAACCGGCTTCACCCCCGGCGCGCTCAGCGGGAAGCCAGAGTTAAACCTGCCTGAGCTACAATTTATGGTCATTTAGGACCTATTTTCAGCTCCGGTGATGGATTCTGCTCAATTATGGTCCATTACGGGGACGAGACGCGAAATGTGCTGTGCGCTCACACTGAGCTCTTCTCATTGGCTGAGAACGGAACGGGCGCTTCAGGATGAAACGTCCTTCTTTGATCCCAAAGGCAATGTCCCTTTTGTTTTGGTAAGACCCCCAGGTCGGAGGAACGCTGGCACCGGCGCCGGCTCTGACACCTGGTTTGGGTTCTGGTCGGTCCTAAATCCGGATGCAGTCTAGGTCAGCGTATCAGGGATCCCTCCTCCTCCTTCGCCGTGCTTTACGGTTGGCACTGCGCTGTTCTCTCTCGGCCTCGACCAATGCCAGTTTCTCAGTGGAACGCCAGTATGCGATGACGTTCTGGCTTCAGACGTCCCTCTGAACCCGTTCCAAAGTCTGACGTAATGCAGCACTTTAGCAGATGAAATAAAAAAAGCGACCAGGCCAGCGCCGGGCGTATTTCATCCCCCGCTCAAGCTGCCCGTCATAAATCAGCTCATTAATGTCGTATTAGGAGCTCGGTCTTAAAACAATCCAGGGGACGACAATTACTGGGCTGCTCCGCACCGGGCGGGGACGTTCACCCCGTGTAACGACGCACAGAATAAAACAGGCATCAGTCTCAGCTTTTGGGCAGATGACGAGCAGATCGATCGTCGTTTGGGGGAAAGAAAGAAAGCGCGGAACATGGCTGGGCCTGCGTGAGGAACGTCTAGACGTGGAAGCGTTTCGTGGCCATGTTTTTCCCGCTGCCTAAGTGCGTTGTTTACCTTCAAAACCCAGCCTGTCACACTGCGATTAAAGTCCAGTGAACAATGAAAGTGACCTTTTTATATTCTTTAAAGATCCGGAGCGTTTTTCATCCCCTGCGCTTTCAGTCGGGATATTTGTACAGTGGCCATTTTGTTATTTTAGCGCTTTCTATGCCTCGTACGTCAGTCCCCTTTTTAGCCTGGGCGCCGTACCTGCGTATTTCGTTCGCTCTGGTTTTCTTTTTTTATTTCGTCCGCTCTTCCTGTGATTTGAAGGGCTGAAAGATGCTAAATAAATAACCTTATTCTCATTATTGTCGCTTCACGAACTGGGTAAACAGTCAGCGCTCATTCATCGTGTCTTTTCTAAGCCGATGGCATCCGAGCGGGCCGCCTGCTTTTTCTTTTTTCTCTCTTTTTTTCACCTGCCGGCTTTGAACAGAGATAAATGGCCGGATTACTGGCCCCTTTTCAGGCACGGGAGTTTGCAGAGGAGTTCAGCGAAGGCGCCCCATTCAGAAACGTGAAAACTCCTTTTCTCCTGCGCCTCTCAGAACCGTGAGCTGTTTGCACGACAAGGCGACTTCTCCCTCTTTTCAAAAACCCGGCCGAGCAGGTACAGGGGCTCACAAAGCCAAACAGAAAGCTCTTTAATGCCCCGTGTATGGACACGGCGAAGACAAACGGCGGCCCTGTTGAAAACGGCGGCAGCGCTCCCAAATCCGCTCCGATGACAGCTGGAAGAAAGCGAAGCTCGCCGCCCGCACTTTGCTTTTTCACGCAGTGATTAGCCGCTTAAAAACAGAGAGACGTGGGCGAGGGGTGAGGGGCGAGGGGCGAGGGGCGAGGCAGGCCCTCTATAACGAATGCTTTCCTTCTTACCTCTACCTGCACCTCCCACTTTCCTTTATTCACCAGCTGTAATTCTTTGTAACTTTGTAGGCGTGGTTTTTGACTCCCGTTATCCGAACATTCGTTATCCAAACATGTCACTTAAGGTTCTGCCCCGCCCACTCATATGTGTGCGCGCTCTTATTACAAGCTGGAAGCATCTGTAAGCAAAAAAACATGCCAACTGTAAAGAACGGTGGAGGAGTTTGGTCAATATTTAAATCAAACACTACTACTGTAAAAGCTACAGTATTATATTTTATTCAGTGAAATAAATTATAGTGAATTACAACGAAATATAATATTTGAATATATTTATTTTTAGCTGAGTTTTTTTTTCTAGTTCAACATATTTTTGATTTCAGCTATAACATAGTTGCACATATATTTAAAAGAATTTTTGATAAAACAGTATTTGCGGTAGGAAAATCAAAATACGGATTTATTTCACTGTTTAAATTGATTTATGATTTCAAAAAATATATATTCGACAAACTATGACATTATAAAATATAACATATATTTTGCATATACTGAAAATATAAATAAAATAAAATAATAATAATAATAATAATAATGCTATTAAATAAATTATACATGAATAGATTAAATGCATGTAATAAAAATACTTTTTAATATTAGTAATATCATTTCGTATTAAAATT
>JAUZSV010423124.1:0-10654 GCA_034780495.1 Parotocinclus cesarpintoi
GTGCAAAAAGGACAAGGGGATAAAAATACGTAAACTGGATATACCTTTACAAACTAAAGTGCAATAGCAAAACCAAACTTATCGACACAGAACATAAAACTGGATTATCGGACAATGTGTTATTTTAGTGCAGATCATCCAATAACATTTTCAAACAAAAAAAACATTTACATTCCTGCCCTTATCCAGAGCGACTTACAATTAATATATTCTTACAATTCAAGAACTTGTGAGTTAAGGGCCTTGCTCTTCAACATCGGAAGCAGGTCCCACCAGAGTGCAGGAACTCCATCGGTTGGACATTAGGAGACGATGTGCCGCCAAGGACCTCAAACTAAGGACTCATTTTATAATCTATTTTGTTTTATAATTTAGTTCATTTAAAAAATTTTCTACTACTTATTTAACTTTTACTATTAATTTGTTATTTATTTATTGAACTGGTTTTGCTGTAATTTAATATACTTTTGGTATTTATTTAGTTAACATCTAGGCCACGCATGGAGGACGGGTCCCCCTGTTGAGTCTTGGTCCTCCCAAGGTTGCTTCCTACCATTTTAGGGAGTTTTTCCTTTCCACTGTCGCCCTAGGCTTGCTCAACTTGAGATTGGCCTTTTAGGACAGTGTAATATTGTGAAGCTGCTTTGAGACAATGGTCCATTGTAAAAGGCGCTATATAAATAAGTAAATAAAATAAAATAAATTAGCTATTTGTTTTGTGCTTTATGTGTAAGGAGGAGAAGTGGTATGGTTTTCCGAGGTTGTTGAGTTTGCCATGCTTGTATAATTTGTAGTCTACTGCTTCCAAAAAGTAAGAAATAAAAACGAATCAAACATCCCCTAATTTTGCGAGCTTTGTACTTTAAAGGGGCTGTTTTGGCCTGTAGGATTCTGTATGGAGGTGGTGGTGGAGGTGGTGGAGGTGGTGGAGTGGCAGAAGCCCCTCCTCTCTATGGAGAATGTGAGCAGCTCCTCTTTGATTTCATTGTTGGAGAGGAGCGACGCAGGGGATGAGATGGTCGCTTTTCTCATGCTAATCGCAGACTGCTTCTCACATGCACGTGGAGCTTTCTTGGATGCAAAGCGAGCGGAGCGATCATTCGGGAGTTTGCTGCTGGACTAACGTGCGGGATTGACGTCTTTTTCACGCTTCGCTCCTGCATCTGCGGGTCAACACGTGCAATCGGGGGGACGCTTTGAACTTGTTTGGAAGTAGGATGCTCCCGGCGCGGGACGTCCGGGCCAGGAAAGAAACTCTTTCGCTGGCCATGTGCACGCTTTTTAGACTCTAACTGGGTTCATGTTTGAGCGCGGGACTCTAACAACGTTTCGTCCTCATAAGCTCCAGTCTGATGTAGTTATTGAAAATGTGCGACTTCGTGCTGAGCATCGTGTGCTTCCTAATGGTCTGTGTACAGTCCACGCGCTCGTGTCCTGTGGGCTGTGAATGTTCAGAAGCGGCGCAAACTGTGAAATGCGTTTCCAAAGCTCTCCGGGACGTCCCGACAGGCATTCCTGCTTACACCAGGAATCTGTTCATCACTGGGAACCATATTGGGCGAATTGGTCCAGAATCATTTCAGGCGCTCGAAAATGTGACCACCTTATCACTCAGCAACAATAGGTAAGTACACATTGTAGCATCTTTACAAAACTGATTTACAAAGTGTCCTGTTTTAGTCTGGCTGTCATACTGGTTTTCCCTTATTGACTTATTTGTCATTTGATTTCTGTCTAGAATATCTGAGGTCGAGTCCAACACCTTCTACAGCATGCGTAGCCTCAGATCGCTGGACCTGAGCAGCAACCAGCTGGTGCACATCCAGCCCCAGGCGTTCACGGTGCAGACTCGCGTGCTGCGGGAGCTGAATCTCAGCAGGGCGCTTTATAACCACTCGTCAGTCACCGATCTGGCCGTGGCTCTGCGCTCGAGCGGCCTGGAAAATCTGCACGGGCTGGATCTGTCCAGCAACAATCTGATCTACCTACCCCCTTACATCTTCTCTCATCTGACCAGGATGCAGCGTCTTCAGCTGACCAACAACTCCATAGTAGCCATCGACAACTAGACTTTCCTGGCTTCGGAACACCTAGAGGAGCTGGACCTCAGCCTCAATTCTCTCAAGACGGTCAGCGAAGACGGACTGGCGGAACTGGAGCGTATACCCAGAGCGAAGCTGCACCTCCGGCAGAACCCTTACACTTGCAATTGTGGAATCGAACCGTTCTCCGCTTGGCTGAACATCTCACGGGGGCGCGTGGCAGACGCCGAGCAGCTGGTCTGCGTGTTCCCTTTCGAGCTGCGCAATACGTCTGTGCTGACAGCGGGCAGGCTTGTGCTGGGGTGTCACCGCGCAGGGGAGAACAGCAACCTGGCGCTGCAAACGTCTTACGTCTTTTTAGGCATCGTGCTGGGCTTTGTGGGCCTCATGTTCCTCTTTGTGCTCTACCTGAACCGGAAAGGCATCAAGAAGCGCGTCTACGAGCTGCGCGACACCTGCAGAGAGGTTTGGGAAGGATATCATTACCGCTATGAGATCGATTCTGATCCAAGGCTGTCGCAGGTTTCCACCAGTGCGGATGTCTGATTTGGATGTACGTTTAGTTTGACCCAAGCTGTCCCGAGCCAAACTTCATGCACATCTGTGTGTGGGTGAAATCTGTGGAACTTTTTTTTTCCACGCCATAAAAAGCATGCATTACCCTTTTCATGTTTTCAGGAGCCATTAAAACACCCCATGTGCCCCTCATGCACATACCACACCCCCTTTAGTTTATGCCATACAGGGTGAGTCCGATCGGCAGTTTAGTCTCTTCCAGGCACGTTTGCAACAGTGGAGGGAGGTCAACGGGTCATTCAGAATATAAATATCAATGATGAACCCAAGCTGATTTGCATCTCTTGGAACATCTGCTTAGAAATCGTCAATGAACAATTCCTTGGGTGGTTATTAAAGATTACTAAATGTATAAATCCACTTGCTGGCCACTTTATTAGATGCACTTTGTTAGGGCTCCCTTTTGCCTTCAGGACTCAAGCTTAGATTGAACAAGCTCCTGAAAATACTCTGAGAAATCTTGCTCCATATTGACATGATAGTGTCACCCAGTTGATGCACATCCATTATGCGACTCTCTATGTTCTCAAAACTTGGTTGAGATCTGATGGTGGCCGTTTGAGTACAGCAAACTTATTGTCGTGTGCAAGAAATCAGCTTGAGATGATTTGAGCTTTGCGACACTAAGCGTTATCCTACTGGAATTAGCCACCGGAAGACGGATACCTATGATCAGCAACAATATTCGGGTAGGCGGTGGTGTTCAAACGATGCTTGGTTGCTATTAATGTGCTCAAAGTGTGCCAAGAAAATATCTTCCACAGCATTCCACCACCAGGAGCAGCCTGAACCGTTGATACAAGAATCCATGTTTTCATGTAGTTTATGACAAATTCTACAGAATCAGAAATAGGGACTCGTCCAAGCAGGCAACATAATTCCAGTCTTCTATTGTCTTTGGTAAGCCCATGTGAATTGTTGCCTGTTCTTAAATGACAGGAGTGGCACCTAATGAGGCTGCTGTAGCCCATTTGCTTCAACGTGCTGTACGTTCAGAGATGCTCATTTACATTTACAGCATTTAGCAGACACCCTTATCCAGAGAGACTTACAATTGATACAGTCTTACAATCCAAGCAATTGTGGGTTAAGGGCCTTGCTTAGGGACCCAACTGTGGCAGAGGGGGATTTGACCTTCTGGTCCATAGTTCAGTACCTTAACCGCTAGGCAACCACAGTCCCACAGTTCTGACTCTGTTGATGTGGCTAGAGACCTCTTTTTTGTACCATTTGCTAATGTTTGTGTAAGGCTTCAACTACTTATTTGTTACAAGCTTTAAATGCCAGTCATAAGTTTGTGCACGTCCTATTGTAAGTATTGGAAATACTATATAATAATTTTAGTTCTCCTACTACATGTATATTTTCTCTAACCTATATATAAATTGATTCATATTGACTTGAGTTTCTGTTTCATCTGGCTGAACTTCTGTGTTGTTCATATTTCTGTTCAAGTGTCAGGGCCATTATACAGCCCTCTTACATGTTATGGTAATACATTATTGTGTTTTCTATAATTATTATGAATTTTACATGAATTAAAAAAGGCTTAGCATGTGTCTTACAGTTTAGGCTTTGTGACATTAGTGGTGCTGGACAGATAGAGCATTCAACTTGTGTTTTCAGCAGTATAAATGACATACTACCTATCACTTTCATGCTTTTTTCTTGTGAAAAGACTTTTTTATATTTACATTATAGAGGCATAAATGAACTTATCTTACTATGGTAATGCCTGGCATTAGCCAGTTTTACAAAGCATAATGTGAGTTACTTTTTTTCTAAATTACTCCTATTTGAAGACATTAAGTATTCTTTAGCCTATACTTTAAGGTAATTATTCAGTCCCCAAAGGGGTTGCCTCTTCTTTAGTGTTATCTGTTTATAAGATCCTAGTTTTTAGGTAATTGTACTAGGACTAATACTTTACTAGGTGAATACATTTATAACTAGAGAGCACACTTATCTTTGATAAATGAGAAATATATGAATTAGGAGTAAATTCCCAGGTAACATGTAAAATGAGATTTAATGTCTGACAACATTTTCTGTAGTCAGTGTGGAATAATCTGTTTCAGCAAATAATGAAGGACAGATGGATCAACAGTGGGTCAGAAGAGGAGGAGCTGAAACCATACACTGAACCAGAGATTGACATCACTGATCAGAAGAGAATAAGTACGTTACAAAGTTGGCTACTTTCTATGGCTGCAATAATGTGTCATTGTACAATAGTTGTGTGTGGTTGTATGTGAAGGATAATGTGCTCTACAGATGCAGAACATGATAATATTTCGGGTTGACGAGCCTCATCTCTATGCTGTTGTTAAAATTGCATATGAAGAAGTTGGACTTAATGCAACTGTGCACAACTGCCCAATTCACATTATTTTTCCAATCATAGCATTGATGTTGGTCATGGACATGATGGGAGTGTAGTTTCCGCTGTGTTTGCAAAGAGAAACACCCATTAAAGCCACAGTAAATTATGCAAAAATGGTGTAGCACAATGTACTCTGCGCTTTCAGGAATGTGAAACTGTGATGGGTGGAGGTAATCTTAACACAGCTGAATGATTCTGATCAGTTCACCCGCCTTTTTAGGAAACCAGTCTGCATAACCACATGTACACCCACTCTCTTTTTTCAAGCTAAGGCTTCTCTATTGGTTTTACCAGCCTCATTTGCAACTCTAAAGATACTAACATTTAAGAAAATGGTAAACACAGGTAGTTTTATCACGAAATGCATACCCAAATTAGGCTACATGTGTATACCTCTCATCTCTGCAGGGATGCTGCTTTGTTGCCATCATAAAGAATTTTCCTGTCTTCTTTTGAAGTCGAAATGTTTGTTATATTTTACTGACATAAAGGGGAACAGGGTGAACAGGACAAGATATACTAAAGCGTACCAAGATTGCAAAGAATGGGGTGATGAATTTTCATTATACCACTGCAACACTACAACAAATTTAATGGTGGCCTAAATTTTTTGCACAGTATTGTTTGGATGTGTATGTTTTTTTGGGTTTGTTATTGTTGTTTTTTGGGGGTGCTGTATTAAAAGTATTTACGTTTTATTTTGAAGGAATGTTTTGTTTTGTTTGTGACAATTGTGTGATTATGCAGATGTGATGGTCGGTATGGGCTACTCCAGGGAGGAAATTCAGGAGTCCTTATCCAAAATGAAATATGATGAGATCACAGCTACCTACCTTCTGCTGGGCAGGAAGGCGACTGAAGTAAGTATTGCTCCACTATTGTCAAGTATTCAGCGTTAAACTCCCATACAAGATATTATCAAAGATCTATGCAGGTAAAAAGGAAACTGTTGACTGTTGAGAATAACTGTTGACCATGTGGGTAATCTTTCTATTTTGTATGTATAGGAGGGGAATGATTCCAGCACTAGTAATCCTTCTGTGGTAAAACCCAAGCCTGGTAATGAGGTAAATGGTCAATCCCCAGCTCACCAGAAAGTCCAGAGAAGTGTCTCATCCAGTCACAAACCTAGACGCCTCAGTGAACAAGGTGACTGTCAGCAAATTAAATTAATATTAAATTCATCTAACGCAAGTGTTTTGGAGAGCATGGTAGTGGGAAGGTACTAAACAGAAGACAGAGGGTAAATGTACACATTTTGTTGTGCATTTAATGACATGAATTCTGTGTGAGATGGCGTTGTTCCATCTCTGCAATGTGAGCAGAACATTTTACAAAAGGGAGGGGAATGAAGTTGATATATAAAATTCCTAAACAATTTCTTGATAAACCTTGTGTAGAACCTGATAAAACAGTAACATTGGCCAGAAAAAGATAACTTGATGGCTTTAGTATATGTAAGAATCATGGAAGTTAAACTGTTTTGTATGGACGGCTTGGACGGTTGCTGCTATGCAGGGAAGCGCTGGCAACATTCACAGTGCTAAGCTTCATTTTGAATTGATCTTAATTTTTGTCAAGTGTTATGACATGTAGGATGGGCTCTCAAGTCTTGGTCCTCTCAAGATTATTTATTATAATGTTTAGGGAGTTTTTCCTTTTCACTGTCACCCTAGGCTTGCTCAATTTGTAATTGGCCTTAAAGCCGTGTAAAGCTGTTTTGAGACAATGCTCCATTGAGCAAAAAAAAAAAAGAAAAACGGCATATTAATAAATCTAACTTGTAGTGTACATTTTCAACATCTTGAAATTTTGGTTCTCATACTGCCATAACCCAAGGTGTTAAATACATAAGTTAAGGTTTTATTTGTTCCATCGTTATGGTGTCACGATAAGCAACAGAACTATGTGGATAACCTTACAAGTGAAGCTAAAGTGGTACATTTTACAAAGCTGCAGATACAGATGGTTGCACAAGCAATGTTTACTTCATGGCATAAAAACAGCAGGGTCTAGCAGTGGCTCTGGTACCGTAGTGGGACGCAATAAACACACATAAAAAGACAAACATGCTTGGTCAGTACATACAAATCCACCTCTGTGAAGTAAATTGAGCAGTTTTCATTTTGATAGTTACTTTTCTGACCATCTGAAAGCTTTGGAACCATTGCAAGTGAGATGTATGCTATGTCTGCTACTGAAAATGAGTAATGGCTTTAGACTTAAGGATGTTGATTAATTACTATTTTGATTCCTAAAGACTGTTTTCACAGCATATAAATATAATCCCTACAGGACTACAAGTATGTAAAATGCAAGAAATGATTGCTTCTTGTTTTCTTCTTTTTCCCCCCCTCAATGGGTGTTGTAGCTAACTCAGGGCTGAGTAACGGAAAGAAGGTTGTTCCCAGCACAGAAGATGGTGACAGTAAGCAGGATGGAGGTGGTGTTGTCCGTAAGGCTCAGTCACCCAACCCTCCCAGTCCGCTACTAGGCAACGCTAACAATCCCAACAAAGCGGACATACCGGACCGGAAGACTGGCAGCTCTCTTGCTCCCAATGTGAGTGTGTGCTCTACAAATGTCAATGCTGAAAGAGCTGTGCAAATGATGGCCTAGTGCCTCTAGGTGGTGGTGTTATTCAATAAATAATAAAATGTTTGCAGTGAAAATGGGGCCCGAGTTTGTTGGCCATTTCTGTTTATTTGCGTACTTGTCATGTGCTTCTGTGTGAGATAAGAATTAATTCAGATTCTGTCCTAATTTTAGTGGTTTTGTAGTGTATGAATAATGATATGAATGAAGAGTAGTCAAGGTTTGTGTGTTTGTTGCTCAGAATAACTCTGGCACTGGAATGGCTCGAAGAAACACGTATGTGTGCAGTGATAGGAACAACACCGGGGGTCTCACTGTTATTCCAAATGGAAAGGAGAACAGGTACAGCTGGACTTAAATCTCTCCGTGTAGGCAAACATGTAGTATAGATGCTTTCTTGGCTTGTTCTGTAACCTAAAAGCTTGATGCTTTAGACAAAAGTTTTGTTTAACTCTCCACTACTTTAATTGCTCTCCTTCTTTCTGCAGTGCTGCTTTGTCTCCTGACCAGCGGAACCCAGGTTCCTCCACTCACAGCATCAGCAGCGCTGCTATGCCTGATAAACTACGCTTCCCCCGAGGCACTACAAGCCGCAGTACCTTCCACGGCCAGGTGAGGGAGAGGCGCACAGCAACATACAACGGGCCCCCGACCTCTCCGACTCAGCCCCGGAGCCGTGCCAACACCAACAACCTACTCACCAAGCTTACCTCCAAACTAACTCGCAGGTAACCCACAACCACAAAACGTTGCTGTCTACCACACTGTAACCGAAGTCTAGCAGGGAGTAAATTATGAAAGGTTCTGTGTATTGTAATTGTAATCCACTGTAGTTCATGTTGTAGGTTCAACAGCAAAGTTTCTCCATTGATTTCTTCCATTTTTGTAACGTTTCCCCCTTTTTTGTCATATTTTTGTGTTATAGAAACATGTCATTCAGGTTTTCCAAAAGGTAGGCCTTAATGTCTTTTGGGGTAATCACTGAACTAAAAAGTTGGTATACTAACATTTAATGGGTAGTGATTTCCTTTTGGTTTGCTGTGATTTATCGCTTATCTATCTTGGTTTTCGATTACGCATGCGTTTAAAGCTTTATCTGCATGCTACTATGACGGCTCAAAATCTGCTGCTACTGACTTTGCAACTAATCAAGTATGTCTGCTTGAAGCAGGCTACCTGTACTCTGCTCATTTTTCAAGATTCACACAGTAGCTTACTGTGTGAATCTTGTCAGTTTTTTTTTTAACAAACTCATACTCCACTATGAGTTGTAGCATGAAATTGCACTCAATCACTTGCGTTAAATCATCTGAGCTGTTTTCATTTGTTGTAAACAGTTAAAATGTTGCAGGGCTTTTTGTTTGTTTCAGTGCCGTATCACACACACAGCTTTGAAATGGTTAATGAACATGAAAACATGCAGAGTGAATATGCTTTATTACTGCATTTATTTGTATATTGTGATGCTTGGAAGTTGTGAACCCTTTTAGAATTTACTATATCACAGCATATATAACGTCAAATTTTCACACAAGACTTGAACATAAACGTAAAACAAACCCAGTTTATTAAATGAGACAAAATATTATGCTTGGTCAGTTGTTTATTGAGGAAAAAGATTCAGTGGATTTTCAAGGTCACTTTTTTTTAATCAATTAACAAAGAACACTCAAAAACAAGGTTTACACTAGTCTGCAAGGTCACAAAGGAACCCAGTAAAACTTCTCTTCAATCAAAGCTTCTCTCACATTGGCTAATGTCAAGAGAACACTGAACAACAATGATGTGCATGGCAAAACTCGTTGTTCTGCAAAACAGACCTTGTTGCCCAGCATTTGGTAAAAGGACAATCCCAAAGGCTATTAGGAAAAGCATCCTGTGTACATGAGACCACAAAGTGCTTTTTGGTTTAAAGGAGAAACAGCGTTACAGCACAAGAGCCTTATGTGGTGGTAGTGCCATGGTTTTGACCTGGTTTGCTGCAGTTGTTTCAGGACAGCTTGCCAACATTGATGAAACAATTAATTTTGCCAGCTAAAGGAAATTGTCAAGACATCTTTCTGTCAATCACATGCCATTCTACTAAAAATGGTTAAAAAAAGTTTAGTCAGTGTCCAGACATCAGTTTGAAATATGGTGAAAGCAGTTAATGGAAAGAAACTCCCAAACATTCCAGAGCTGAAGCTGTTCCCAGAGCTAAGATTGGCTAAAATGTTTCCAAGCCTGTATGTAAGATGGATCAACAGTTACCGGAACGTGTAGTGGCAGGTTAGGAGCAGTCCTGAAAGCAAAGGTTCACATACATTTGTCACTCAAAGATATGTAATATTGCATTCTTTTCCTCAATAAATAAATGACCAAGTATAATATTTTTGCTTTATTTGTTTAGCCCATTTAGTCCTGAATTTACTTTACTGAAGCAATCATTTTGTTTAGAGGATAAACATTTCAGTACTTTAATTTAAGCAGTTTTCAAGTGCAAACCTTAATATTTTAATCATGATCTACAATTGTACAATTGTAATTGATCTACACATGAGCCGTAATGCAATTTTTAGGTGATTAGATGATTTTGTGTCCTATATGTTGCAACAACCTTTATTTAAAAGACAAATCTGCAAATAGATGATTTTATTCTTTACTTATTTAAAAGATAAAATACTATGTTAGTCACACAGTTTATTTTGGGGTCTATTTTGTTTGTTTTGTTTTTGGGGTGGGGGAGGTTGTCCTATTTCTATACATGCAAGCCCTTATTTAATTTGGACATTATTACTACTGCTAAAATTGCAGCAGATGCAACCTTGGAAGATGTTTTGGCATCATATGTTCAGTTTTCTGTTGTTTTCCCCCCCAAAAACTCCTTTTACATCGCATTTGTTATTTTTATAGGTCATGAGTGTGATTAGTGCTTGGTATGTTGCCTGATAATTTGTTTTTCTGTATTCCACTTAGCTTTATGGGGTTTCCCTTAAATATTTGGTATTCAGACGTTTATATACTTGGTTCATATGTACAGACGCTCATCGATCTACAATGGTGATTAAATTGCAGTGAT
>JAUZSV010423135.1:0-10652 GCA_034780495.1 Parotocinclus cesarpintoi
GAAGGTGTGTGTCCCATTACATCTGGCGTAAAAGAAACACTGCATTTCAGAAAAAGAACATTATACCAACAGTAAAACATGGTGGTGGTAGTGTGATGGTCTGGGGCTGTTTTGCTGCGCCAGGACCTGGAAGACTTGCTGTGGTAAATGGAACTATGAATTCTGCTGTCTACCAAAGGATCCTGAAGGAGAATGTCCGACCATCTGTTCGTGACCTCAAGCTGAAAGGAACTTGGGCTTTGCAGCAGGACAATTATCCAAAACACACCAGCAAGCCCACCTCTGAATGGCTGAAGAAAAACAAAATGAAGACTCTGGAGTGGCCTAGTCAAAGTCCTGACCTGAATCCTATTGAGATGCTGTGGCATTTTGTATTTACTTGTGATGTATTTGACTACTATTTAAATTGGTTTGATGTTCCGAAACACTTAAGTGTGACAAACATGCAAAATAACAGGAAATGAGGAAGGGGGCAAACACTTTTTCACACCACTGTAGCTAATTTCTGTTACTGTCATGTCAGATAATGTTGTTCTTTTCCAAGTAGAAACATTGCAGTTCTACAAAATGCACAATAAGACACCTGTCATGATTACTGTACACCGGAGGTTACAGATGATGTCCTGATTCCTTTACTGTAATACTCTTCTTGTTTCTCCTCTTTTTCACTCAGTTTTCATGCAGTAGGAAAAATACAGTTACAGTGGTAATATTTCTGTTGTACACATATCTTCCAAACGTTAGATATATCTTGTTTACAGACTTGTTCAGAATATTGTTTTTTATCTTTCAGGCTGTACAAACTTATTTTGTCCTATAAAAGTTTAATTGTTGTTGAGATAAATGAATTTACAGCAGCTTTATATTCTGATTTTTTGTGTTCATTAATGTAATCTTGATTTTTCAATATATATATTATATAATATATATAATATATATATAGCTGCTCTATGATTTACGATGGGGTTTCTAAAAATCCATAAATTAAATTTGTTGTAAACCGATGAGTTCTATATATACTTTTTATATCACAGCACAGCTGACTTTAAACATGCCTAAAGCACTTACATTAACCTGTTTGTACAATTAGGTAAAACCATTAACATAAGCCTATTTTATAATAGAGTGTTGAAGCTTGTGTATTTTATTAAATAATGTATTGAAAGTGAAAAACAAAAACAACATTGTTAGTCCATTGCCGCTGCTGCCTGGATGCCGAGCATCTTCGGGAGGTCTGCGTACTTGACGATTGAATTTCTGAAAAATTGCAAATTTAGAATACGGTTTCTGCTGGATGTGTTAGATCAGATTTCCATCATAAAGTATAAGTAATGTAAACCGAACCACCATAATTCAATGAGCATCTGTATATACATTGCTCACAAAATTAGGGGATAGTTCATTAGGGGATATTTAATTTTAAAATATCTCCTAATTTTGTGAGCAGTATATTTTGGACTTTATAACATTATACTTTGGAACATTATAGTTTCTTTTAGAATGTAATAGTTTTCTTTAAGCATTGTTATCATTCGACTCTCAAATATTTAAAAAATGCACTAAACTAGAAAGTTTGATTATAGACACAGCAGCTCATCAGTGACAGTACTGGAGAGCTGAAGGTGGAATGGTGCAATACTGTACATAGTGCTATATGTTGCATATGTTTACGTCTTAGTGTGGTGTTTAATAAAATAGTAACTGACAGGTGTGTGTGTGTGTGTGTGTGTGTGCAACTCATTCCAGAACTAAATTGACCTTATTATTAAGTGTATATAAAGCAGAATACCAAATATGTGCAATGTGTGTCATAGCATGTAATTTAGAGTCCTACTTCACCTAAAATTTTTAGGAGACTGGTTTAGCAAAGTGATGGTCCTGGATTCTGATTAAGATCAGATTTAAACTGAAAGACATCTAGACCACCTAATAAAGGCTGGAGCATTGTCATGACCTAAATACTGCCTGATGTTAATAATAAGCTCCTTGGTTTTACTGGTGTTGAATGTCAGGTTGTTAGTAGAGCTTCAACTCACAAGGTTCTGTGCCTCATTATTGCCTGAGCCAATAACTGTTGTCTCATCTGCGTGTGCAGATTTAAATGGCTATATGTTGGCATATGAAAAGCTCAAGATATGTCAAGTGATCAAGATTGGATATGTTTCATATCTGACCATCTGAGGGCCATTACACAGAAAGTTCAGAATCCAGCTGATAGATTAGCTAAAACCAAACTCGTGCAGTTTATAGGTTAGCATGTTGGAAATAGTATTAATGCATGCAGAGCTGTAGTCTACAAATGGCACCCTGACATATTTACCCTGACTTTCCAGGTGGGACAGAGCTGTGTGAAGGGGAATGGAGATGGCATCCTCAGTGTATCTCATATTCCTATCAGCATATTGTTATGGGTGATGTGTGTCTGGGTTAGAGTTTTACTATGGACATGACCAATCTCTCAAAATTATTAGACAGTGAGGGTAAGTGCTACTGGCTGATTATCACATAAATCATCTTCTTTGCCACTGAGACAATGCTGGCTGATATCAGGCACCTGGTAACAGCAGCTTGTGATGGCGGGGGATGTTAGAAAATACCACTGTAAACTGATCTCCACTCCTTCAGCATGTGTCCAGGAATACCATCTGGGCCTGTTAATTCCATACATTAACCTTACTAAATTTCACACCTCACATCCTGTATGCTGCTCATGAGTTCCTGGTCAGCTGCAGTAGATGGAGTTTTCATACAGCTCTGTTCTCACCATCAAAATGAGTAAATTACTTGTTCAGTTCATTGGCCAGTGCAATGTCACTGTTGTAGTCAGTAATAGCTTGAATACTTCCCACATGTTTGGTATCTCAGTATTTAAAGTGCTCCTTGATCTGTTTCCTATGTTCATTCTTGGGTTTCCTGAAATAACAAGTCTTGCTCTCAGCAATCCACCCTCCACACCCTTATTTTGTATCTTACAGGTGGTGGGTCCAACATTGCTGAATCCACCTGGCATATGTGGGTTGTCTGGCCACCAGGCCCTGGTCGGTTTTCTTCAGGGGTTGGTCCCTTTTATTTGCACTCCTAAGGGGGCTTCAGATTTTGCTTGATTGGATCTTCAGTCCAGACCTGCTCGTCTCAACCCTAATGAGAGCTCACAGCTCCAGAATACAAAAAGCCCTAAAAAAAAGAAAAAATATGAAGATAAATGAAAAAAAAAACATACAATAGAAATGTAACATAAGTTAACACAGAAAAGGGACAAAGAAAAAAAAGTTTAGGTGAGATGGGTAAATAAACTAAAGCTAAAACTGTAAATGTACTGTACATGTAAAAATGTCAAATAACTTTCTCAAGCTGAACGAGGAAAAAACAGCACTAAAGCTAAGGCCTTGGCCTGTTTATCTGCTAATGTACATACCCATGCAGAAATCCTGGTGTCTATGTCGATTTTGCCTTACCTTTTGAAAAGCAGACAAACAATGTTGTGAGAGGCAGCTTCTTCCATCTCAGAACTAAAGCAAAACTGTAATATATTTTTCCCTGAAGGACCTGAAAATTGTTGGTCATGGATTAATTTCTTCACTTTTGTAAATTAGTCTGTGACGATTAACGATTGTTTTCTCTGACAAAGTGCCTGAAGTGCAGTCTGCAATGAATAACAGCAGTCATAATAAGATAGGTCTGTTTACTGCGCCGCCATCTTGATAACACCACAATGTAAGACCAGATCTCCAGTGTTGTGCGTGAACGAGTTCAAAAGAAGGCGTTCATTGAACATGCTCATTTTTTCGTGAACGTTCAACTGAGCGCAACACATTTTTTAATAAAGAACTTGAACGTGAATTAGTTCACATTATGTGTCGTGAACGGCAGACATCACTGTAAATGAACGTTGGAATTTGTTTTCCATTGAAAACTGAGTGACATCTGTTTTCTCTTTTGAAACGTAACGACAGAAAGTTCCTCCCTCCTGTATTCTCGCTGCTGCCGCTTAAATCGTTTAGCACCAGACAGAAATGATTTTGACATTGTGTGTGCAATGCATTGCGGGCAACGCAGTGTTAGGCTGAGAATAGTTAACATACTGGCTAGTTTATAACATACTGGCTTCCGCACAATGTTACCCGTGATAAATTGCAGCAGAGCGGGGTAGGCATAGCAACGCCGCGTAGCAAGCAACGAGGACAGTGCGGAGGGAGAGAGAGAAATGTCTACAATGAGCAGTTTTAAAAAACTTATAGTGATTTCTAGCTTGTAGTGTAAAAAAAAGTATTTATTTGAATATCTCACGAAAAAAGTAAAATGAACTGAACTTTCAACTAGTTCAGAATTAAAATTGTGAACTTTGAATGTGAACTGTTCGCTTTGAGCATGTATGAACTGAACTTGAACTAGTTCAGAAAAGCTGTGAACTGGCACAACACTGATGGTTCATGACTTTTTTCCTAACATATGCTAGCAATTGCTCGTGCATGGTAAAATCATTCATACATCATACTTGTTAAATTCAGTTTACTATAGTGGTGCCAAAAAATTTCTTATAAAATAAAATAAAGTGTCCTCTGCTGTCTCACAGAGTTTCTTACCTAATGTATCTTATACTTAACCACTGTATAAACAAAAATGTAGCTTCTAGCTGAGAGGAAGGTAGTGGAAAATGAAGGTAGAGGCAAAATACTATACAGAGACACCATATATATCAATTATGCTAAACTGACACAGACTCAGCTCATTGCTCATTATAGCATAAAACAGGAAATAAAACATATACTGGGAGTTATGGAAACAAGGATTGTTTCCTTGGAAACAAGGATTTACTTATGCAAAATCAGTGATAAGATTCTTTACCAAGGAAATTTATTGTAAATTTTTTAACACTGTGTATCATAGAAGTGTTGGTTTTAAGTCGGTAATACACTGCTTACAAAAATTAGGGGATTTTCATGATTAATACCAAGAGGATCCCACAAGAACAGATCGACATTCTGATCCTGTTCATACCCCATCACTGTCAGTGTGTTTTGGCAGTCTTGGGTCATTTTATTTCTTTTTCATCTAATGCACACTCAGCATTCCATCTTGACAGAAAAAACAGACATGTAGAATTTTTTGTAAATCTATTAAAAAAGAATGAAAAAATGAAATATCACTTGGTCATAAGTATTCAGTCCCTTTGCTGTAACACTCACGAGCTGTCCATTTCTTCTTATCCTTCTTGAGATGGTTCTACTCCTTCATTGGAGTTCAGCTGTGTTTAATTGAACTGATTGGACTTGATTAGCTCACAGTGCATGTCAATACAAATGAGAATCATGAGGTCGAATGAACTGCCAAGAAGCTCAGAGAATTTTGTCAAGGCACAGATCTGGCCATGGTTACAAAATTATTTTGCAGCACTCAAGGTTCCTAAGAGCACAGAGGCCTCCATAATCCTTAAATGGAAGAAGTTTGGGACGACCAGAACTCTTCCTAGACTTGGCCGTCCAGCCAAACTGAGCAATCGTGGAAGAAGAGCCTTGGTGAGAGAAGAAAGAAAAACCCAAAGATCACTGTGGTTGAGCTCCAGAGATGCAGTAGGGAGATGGGAGAAAGTTCCACAAAGTCAACTATCACTGCAGCCTCAACCAGGGCTTTATGACAGAGTGGCACGATGGAAACCTCTACTCAGTGCAAGACATATGAAAGCCTGCGCAGTTTGCCAAAAGAAACGCACACAAGACTCCCAGACTATGAAAAGTAAGATTCTCTGGTCTGATGAAATGAATATTGAACTTTTTGGCATTAATTCTAAGTGGTATGTGTGGAGAAAACCAGGCACTGCTCATCACCTTCTCTATACAATCCCAACAGTAAAACACGGTGGCAGTATCATGCTATGGGGTGTTTTTTTAGCTGCAGGGACATGATGACTGGTTGCAATTGAAGGAAAGATGTATGCGGCCAAGTACAGACATATCCTGGAAGAAAGCTGCAGACTAAGCCGAAGATTCACCTTCCAACAAGACAGTGACCCTAAGCACACAGCTAAAATAACAAAGGAATTTCTTTGGAACAACTCTGTGACCATTCTTGACTGGCCCAGCCAGACCCCTGACCTAAACACCCAATTGAGGATCTCTGGAGAGACCTGACAATGACTATCTACCAACGTTCACCATCCAACCTGACAGAACTGGAGAGGATCTGCAAGGAAGAATGGCAGAGAATCCCTAAATCAAGGTGGTAAAACCTGTTGTATCATTCTCAAGAAGACTCATGGCTGTTCTAGCTCAAAAGGTGCTCCTACTAAATACTGAGCAAAGGGTCTGAATACTTATAACCGTGTGATATTTTAGTTTTTCTTTTATTATAAATTTGCGAAAAATTCTGTCTTTTTTCTGTCAAGATGGGATGCTGAGAGTTTAATGAGAAATAAAATGTACTTTTTTATTTTATTTTAGCAAATGGCTGCAATGAAACTGTGATAAATTTAATGGGGTCTGAATAATTTCCGTACCCACTGTAGTTCCTTGTTGAACAGTGTGTCTTATAGCGTAGCCAGTGAGCAAACATGCTTTTTATAAACTCCGGAAGCACTGCTGTGTTTGATCCAGTCATACCAGTTCAATACACCTCCACTATTTCAGATTTACTGAGGTGCTGGCACTGTTTGACTGTATAGTTGGGTGTATGGTCACCCAAGACTGCCAAAACACAGTGACAGCAATAGGGACAGGATCAGATTATCCAGCAGTTCTTGTGGGTTTGTCTTTGTATTCCTTTTGAAATATTTAATTTACAGGATTAAAAGTTTAAGAACATAAAACAATATGTCAGAATGTCTCTATTTGTAAGACTCAATAATTGTATGTTTCCATAGAATTGTTAAGAGTAGTGTAGCCATTGATTGCACAACATACAGACAGACATGAGGTTTAAGGTCAACTGTCTGATATGTAAAAGAAACAGTCATCTACAAATAGGGGACAATGTGTCCCCAAGAAATTCCTCACTGAATATTCGAAGTCCTAAAGTAAATGTATGCAGATTATGTACCTTTTAAGGTAGTTTAGTAGATATTTGCCCGTAAGTTTTACTCACTCTCTGCTTTAACTATTATTGCAAACTTATTTGACTAGATATCATAGTTCAATTCTTACTTTTAAGATCTAAGCCACCAAAGGAGGATGGGTCAATCTGAATGTTGGTCCTCCCAATGTTTCTGCTTTATGTTTAGGGAGTTTGCCTTGCCACTGCTGCCCTAGCCTTGCACATTTTGAGGTTAGTTATAGAAGATAATCTAACACTGCTTTGGAATGGTGCTCCTTTATAAAAACACTGCTCACAACTAATTTTCATTTCATTTTGAAATATCCCCTTGTGAAATTTTTTCACGCCGTGTATATCTGACATGACTTGACAAATACAAAATTGTTATGCATGAAAGAGGGTACAACAATTCAAATGATAGTATGTAATTTGTCTCTTGTCCAGGCAATGTAGCAGAAATAAACAGGTGTTCAGATGTGCTGCTTTCTGTTTTTGCTCATTAAGATTTATTAAACCCATTATTAAGTGAAAGTCAACCGTTCTCCTTCTGTGGTATAGCCATATTATTGGTGTGTTTTGTTGTTGATATATTGTGCCAGAATAATTATTTTTAATGCAAATACCACATAACAGCTAAATTGACATATTGTGAATCCCTTAAGTAATTCCTGAAATTGTCTTGCTTTCATAGAAGTCTCTATGGGATTCAATCAAGTCTAAGAGAGGCCCAATAAAGAATGGGAAGGTGGGCTTGATGGCAGCCAACAAGACGTTTCATGTTTCACAACAACTGCAATGTAAAAAAAATAGAAGATCAAATCCCCTATCACCATTGAACCAAGGAAGGACCTCTCGAAGACAAGTTGGCAGAAAGGACAATTGTCTGTCTTTGCAAGCTCTATCCAACTCTATGCATGACAACTCAAAAGGCCAATGTCTACAAAATAACTCTCCAGTTGTTCTGTTGGTGCCAGCTGACAGACTTCTTGATGCTGATAAAGAAAACAGCTCCTGCATAGTGCTTAATAAAGTAGATTACAAAGAGGTCAGGCTGTTAAATAAGACACTCTCCCCTATTAACACACCAGAGAGGTTTGGCAACCCCGTAAATTCATACATTCAAAGTCCGCTTCCTATTATTTGTAAAAGAAAGGATGAAGGCCAACAACCAAGTACGCCAGTTCTGTCAATCAAGGATGCATTGGCCATCATTGAATCTGATCTATCACATGCTGTGAGTCCCCCAAATGCATGCTCAAGCTTCAATTTAACTGATTCCTTGGAGTCTGACAAGTCAGACTGTGAACCTGAAGCAGCTATAAATACTGTGGAGAGCACCTCCCCCCAGACTGACATCATACAGCCCAGGTTGACATTTGTTGTCAAATCGAACAAGGAAAAGGATGCTGAACTGGGTCACAATGGGTTCATGTCAGACACAGCTTTTTGTCCAGCCACAGTTACAAAGTCTTCTGAACTGGGTCACAATGGGCTCATGTCAGACACAGCTTTTTGTCCAGCCACAGTTACAAAGTCTTCCATCAGAGCAGCTGATGATTTGGATAACAAAGGTCTTAAACGTAGGATACATTTTAATTCTGCCACAGTCACCAAAAATAAACCAGTTGCTTCTGCTAAGCCCAGTGACGGCACAAGCAAGATGAGAACCTCCCGACGAAGACTTCTGCAGAAAACAGCTGTAGTTTCAGATCCTAGTAAAGATTTTGACTCAGACTTGGGGCAAGGAGACTCTGTTCTATCGGTTATAAATTGTGACAAAGATATTGACTTAAAGTCTAACCGAACATCACACCAAGTCTCTCAAATTCAAATAATACCACCACAGTCTGATTTGCCAGATCAGGGTTTGACCTCTGCTCTTACTGTGCCACATCAACCCATGGGTTTTCTCAATTCAGAATATAATGCCAGTGGTGTAGTATTGCCCGTCTCCCCCTCCAGGGATTGTCAGACGTTACCACATTTTGGTTCTTTAGACTCGTCTCATGAATGCAGTCCCTCAACAAAACAGAATAGAAAGAGGAAGAGTGAAAAAATTTTAAGGGACAACTCTGATTACGTGATTAATTCATTTCAAGTAAAGCAAAGCTGCTTTATGACACAAGATCACAAAAAAGCATGTCCCGAGAGAGGATTCAGCTCAAGAAGTGCTCAAACACGAAGAAAACCGACTGGTGAGTAAAATAAAAAGTATGTTTTTATCCTACCATAATAGTCCTGCTTTTTATATATGCTTAAGATCCAAATACAAAGGTTTGAAATTGACTATTACTTGTCTCTTATCTTTTGTTTAGCTGAAATAAAATTTGTGAATTATTTGTCAACATAGTATTTTGTGTGTATGAACCTGATAAACATGTTACATTGGTCTCTGCTTTGTAGTTGCACAAAGATTGAGGAAGGCCGCAAAAGTGCTACCAAAAAAATCTAATCCGACATCAACTCGACAAGGTATTTTCTAGACATTTACTTGTTCTTGACCGATGTTTAAACAGAATGGAGTATAGAACTTTTTGTGAATCACTTGTACAGGTGCTCAGACAGTCAACAACTCGAGGGTGAAATCAGCAAAGGTTATAGCTGTACCACAGTCTCATCTTACCTTCATAAAGCCAACACAGTCAGGTACATTTTGTGTGCTGTTTGTCTTTCGTTGTTGTGCCTTGTTTTTACTAGTACAATCCCAAATTAGAAAGTTAGGACGGCATGGAAAATTCACTGCTCCTTACATTTACAGTTATATTACATTACACACAGTATGAACCAAAGATAATTCATGTTTTCTCTGTTCGACTTCATTTAATTTGTTAATAAACACTCATTTCTGCATTTTAGGCCTGCAAAACATGGTATCGTGGCAATTCATGTGGTTAATGCATGTCACTTGTTCACTTTATATTGCATTATAACTTAATGTTAAATTAAAGTGAATTAAAATGGCATAAATGTTTAGTTTAATGACCCAAACCAGCAACTGAGGCTATATGGATTTGATAATAAAGTAATAAGTAATAAAATGAATCGTTTACTTTCTTAGGGAAGGGAGGCTGCACAAACAATTTCTTCTGCAAAAATGAGCAGTAATATATAAATTCAGTTTTTGATCACATTCGTATTTATAAAAACAAAACGAATATTTCTGTAATAGGGAGTGTGTCTGTCATATTTCAATATAAAGTCAATCATCTTACAAAATTTTCCTCACCATAAGGCGCACTGTATTATAAGCCACGGTCTCAATTATGGGGTCTATTGCTGTATTTAACCCATACATAAGGCGCCCCGTATTATAAGCCGCTATGGGGCGTTATTTTTTAAGTGGAACACTTGTTAAATAACACCAGCACTTTCATCACATTTAGCGTTAACACTAACGTTTTTTTCAACATTTAGCACTGCCGGTTGTAAAGTGTCTAAGAATTTTATTTATGCATTTAAATGCATAACATTCAAATTATCACTAAATATTGTCTGTGTAGTAGGTTTATCCACGTGAAAGACCGTCATTGTAAAGCAGGAAGTACAGAGCAACGGCAAAGTCTTTATGAATTAAAAAAAAAAAAACAACAACAAACAGGAAAACGGCACAGCTTAAAACGTAGATA
>JAUZSV010423146.1:0-10651 GCA_034780495.1 Parotocinclus cesarpintoi
CATACACAGTAATAGAATAACGTTGGTGAGAGACTTATATACATACAATACTGTCAATGATATATTGATCATTATAGGTTACCTATGGGAGGTCGCCCAATCAATTACAAGAGAAGCTGAGAAGCTGGGTTTCATGGAGGTACAAACAATAACATGCACTTTAAAATGAAAGGGGAAATGTTTTTTGCTGTGTAAAACGCACCAACAATATCACACTCCTTTTACTGGCTTGTGTCCCTTCCACAGAGAATACTGCTACCATCACTTCCCCAAGTAAATTATGTCAACAGACCAGACAACTTTTTCTCATTGCTCCAAGGTCCAGTTCTTACCAACACATGCCCACTGATGGTGCACAGAGGTTGATCGGTGTACCTGTACATGTATAGTATAGTATAGTATATATTGTATAGGCTCCATCATTACCAGAAAAAGGTGAAGAAAAAGAAGATTGAGGGTTTTATTTATAATATCGCACATTAAAAAGAACATGTATTTAAGGCTTTAACACCATTAATAACATTCGTTCAAGCTGCATGTCTGCCCTCTGGCATTTTACCACTCACAAACAACTCCGTTTTCCATGAACATGACTATATTCTTTCATCATTACATTCTTAGCATTCATCAGGGCACATAAACATCCCAGGCCACCTTCACAAACGAGAGCAGCTTACTCATTTTGTCCGTCTAAAACTGCAGTCTTAGTAAATGATGACAGCATGACTGGGAGGAAATCTCCCGTTGGCATCTTGTTCTCAAACTGCGCCAGTTTTGTGTTTACATTGCGGGGAAAACCGTATTACTCCATGTGTGTGACCTCAGTAGGACTAGTCAACAGTGTCTGAGCATAACGCAGCTCTGCTTCCTGTTGGTGAAAAATTGTGAAAAGTGATGCAGGGCTGGACAGACTGGGTCAGTGGTGGGGTTATTCCGTAGCTTTGGGCATATCATGAACTCCAGAGGAACAGGGAGGCCAAATTCTGACCTCTGGCCTTGACACTTCCTCTGAGATATCCCTTCTCCTCCCTACTGACTCATTCATCCTCTGCTCTTCTCCTGTTTTCTACCATAATGCTGACCTTCTGCTACCACCCTGTCAGACTTGGCGACTCTTCCTATTGTGTCACATGCCAGCCTTACCCATGCAAGTTAGTGACATATCTTCTAGGACAGTGTGTAGTGCTCGCATTCCTTAGGAGCTATGTTAAACTGCAGTACTTCTGATTCTTTGGTTGTTAACAATCGTCATAACCCATTGTGTGTCTAGTTTCAAGTCAAAGGCTACTGGCATACTGGTGAGTGTACACACACAGCTCAGGGATTCCATCAAGGAAGTCACTTTAAAGATTTATCCTGTGATTGCTCTACAAGCACAAACTGACACATTCTTAAATATTTGTCTCTTTTTACCTTCTGTCTCCATCTGCTTTAACTGCTGACCCGTGCGCAGGAAGTACTTCCTCATCAAAATGAAGACGAAGGCCAAGGGCGTAGCTGCGAGGAATATGTATGGTCTCATAATGGACACCACCAGAATGCATCCCATAACCACCAGCGTCAACTGGGGACAGGAAAAGCTCAGTTCAGGCAGGCAGGTTGTATTATATGGTATATCAAAATTCTCCAAGCTCCAACCTGATTTAAAAAATTTGTATATCCACTACAAAGAGTATTGTGTTAGGATTACAAACATGGACGAGATCAAACAATAGTAGAGGCAACATGTCATCTATTGTAGCCATATCCTTAGTGAATCTATTCATGATACGACCTGAAACCAAACATTAAACTCACAATTAAACAACAGTACAAATAGGCAGACTGCTGATATGTTTATACTCCAAGTACCTGTCTTCATGGTGTTGAGAACAGACATAGGTGTCCTGAGCACAGAACTCAACATTTTCTGATGCAGTTTCTTGGAGATTGTGATCATAGTGTGAACCAGTGGTAGCCCCCTGAAAAACCCCAGAGCCAAAATGCTCTCTGAAGTAGCTACGTAGATGTAGATGATGTAGTAGCTGCTGGTGGGGCGGATATTAAGGGAATAAAGTGTGCTGGTCAATGACAGATTGGCTTGTTTGGTGATGTTGGGGCTGACGTCATGATGCTCTTCTTTCCAGACCTAACTGAAGAAGAATGCAATGAGTATCGTGATGTCACTATGAATTATCTATTTACATTTGATTGGTTTTGTACTTAACATTGCTTGATTTGCCTCTGTAAGTGTCAAATTGAAAGTGTATAGAGGTTTTTCACACACTTACTCAGTTATCAAAAATATGCCAACGACAGATCCAGCTACCTACAAGCAAAAGAAAACATTTAAGAAATATTCAAACATTCAAGACCTGAGGAAATCATTCATTCATTCCTTTTTACACCCACGGATTCTATATAGGGCCACTAAGAACTTGGGCCTAACATGGCAGTACAGGCACAAGGTGGGCACCAACATAAGACACTGGTCCACTATAGGGTGTACACACACGCATGCACGCGCACACACACAAACACACATACAAATACGCAGACACACAGTTACTTGCACAGACTTTAACGTGATATGACATGGGTTAGCAAGAAGTGGTAAACACTCACAAGTACTAAATAACATGTAAACCCCATATAAACAGCTTTTGCACTGGGAATCAAACTGGGAATCTCTAGCATTGACCACAGCGCCGCCCACCTGAGAAATCTATGTTGTCAAATGGACCACGCCAATGGACCATGTCTGTAAATCTGAAATTCTGAGCTTAATCTCAGCTGGCCACAGTCAGGAAGTTCAAACAACTAAGAAAACCCTAGTTATTCAGTGTCAACTGTAAAATGAACAGTCACTTTATTCTTTATCTGATATGTCAGATTGTATTTTAATGCTGCTAATTATGTGCTTTTTAACAAATTGCATAACAACCCAGATGCTCACAGATTCATGCATTCAGTGGAGATCACAATTTCTGAATCCACTAGTGAACATTCTTTTATTTACCATTATATTTCTTATTGAATGCAATGTTTTTTTTCTTTTAAATTCATTGTTTTGTTGATTACCTGTTGAACTGGGGCACTGAAGAGAGATACAGTGGTGCTCCAAAGTTTGTGAACTCTTTAGAATTTTCTATATTTCGGCATAAATATGACCTAAAACATCATCATATTTTCACACAAGTCATAAAAGTAAATAAAGAGAAGCTAGTTAAACAAATGGAAAAAAATATTATACTTGGTTGTTTATTTATTGAGGTAAATGATCCAATATTACATATTTGTGAGTGGCAAAAGTATGTGAACCTCTAGGATAAGCCGTTAATTTGAAGGTGAAAAAGAGTCCGGTGTTTTCAATCAATGGGATGTCAATCAGGTGTGAGTGGGCACAACGAACAAAGAACAAGGATCTATCAGTCTGCTCTTCACAGCATGTTTGTGGAAGTGTATGGCACAAACAAAAGACCTACGAAAAAGAGTTTTTGATGCTCATCAGGCTGGAAAATGTTACAAAACCATCTTTAAACATCAACAAATGGCTCCACTGTTGTTTACAAATTGAGAAAATTCAAGACCATTGTTACTCTTCTCAGGAGTGGTCGACCTACAAAGATCACTCCACTGTAATAGTGGGTGAGGTCACAAAGGACCCCAGGGTAACTTTTAAGCAACTAAATGCCTCTCTCACATTGACTAATGTTAATGTTCATGAGTCCACCATCTGGAGAACATTGAACAACAATGGTGTGCATGGCAGGGTTGCAAGGACAAGGCCACTGCTCTACACAAAGAACATTGCTGCTCGTCTGCAGTTTGCTAAAGATCTCATGGACAAGCCAGAAGGCTATTGGATGGCTAATGTTTTGTGGACGGATAAGTCCAAAATAGAAGTTTTTGGTGACAAGCGTTGTGTTTGGAGAAAGGAAAACACTGCATTTGTGCATAAAAACCTTATCCCTTCTGTGAAACATGGTGGTGGTAATATCATGGTTTGGGCCTGTTTTGCTGGATCTTGGCCAGGATGGCTTGCCATCATTAATGGAACAATTAATTCTAAATTATATCAGAGAATTCTAAAGTGAAAATGTCAAGAAATCTGCCCATAAATCGAATCTCAAGAGAAGGTGGGTCATGCAGCAAGATGACCTTAAGCACACAAGTCGTTCTACCAAAGAAAGGTTAAAGAAGAATAAAGGTAATGTTTTGGAATGGCCAAGTCAAAGTCCTGACCTTAGTCCATTTGAAATGTTGTGGAAGGAAAGGTTCACATACTTTTGCCACTCACAAATATGTAATATTGGATCATTTTCTTCAAAAAATAAACTGTCAAGTATAATCGTTTTGTCTCATTTGTTTAACTGGGTTCTCTTTATCTACTTTTAGGACTTCATGATGTTTTAGGCCATATCTATGCAGAAATATAGAAAATTCTAAAAGCTTCGCAAAAATTCGAGCACCACTGTAAGTTGCTCTGAATAAGGGTGTCAGTGGCTGATGGGCTGTATTGTTGAGATGTAACTGTGCTTATTTGTTCTGGGCTCTGTTTTGCTGCACTGGCTACTGGTTACTGAAGCAGTAGACTATATGTGTGTTCAGACCACAGGAGTCTCCTTTCCTGCCACTGTGTGTTGAGTGTTCATGAGGTTGCACACACGCATACAGGGCACAACACAGAGCTTGGTTTCAGGAGTACCGGAATAAACTTGACACTTTAGACAAAATAAAATAGCCACTAGCAACAAAAATATTGTAATAACATTTAAAGCAAAATTGTAGATGTAAAATTATGAAGGGCATTAAAAATGGCACTCTTAAGGTGGCAATTATTTGCCAAAACAGTCAAACAGACCTATTTAACAAGCGAGATTATTATTTTTATTATTATTAAATTAAATTATTATTATTTTTTTAAACCATTTCTCATGTCTACCAGTCTGAAGCCTAACAGCTAAGCACAGACTGGCACACTGTGATTCACACATGCTGCAACTATTTATGAGTCAGACAGAACTGTGCACATCTACAAGTGAATAATATCCATAAATCCAGCTAAAGAAATCTTTTTTTTGTGATTATGTGTTGTCAGCTATTTTGCTGTAAAGTGTTGCTTAATGTGTGTTATATGCCTCAGTAGAGCTCAGAGAAAAAACAGTTTCCAGTGCTGAAGACAGGGCAATGTCCAAACTATGGAATGTTTATTGAATTAGTCATCTGAGGAAATAGCATGTCTCAATAGAGGAGCGTTTGCTATCAGCAAAAACTGCATAGCTGCACATTGTACAGAACTCCTTGTGTTAAATAGTTGCCATGCTTTGCTACTGTGATACTGAACAATTTGTCTATTAATAGGCCTATTGGAATGCATCACACTTACCAGACTGGTTTAGTTTCATTCGTACAGCAGAAAGGTTACTCATGTAGGCTTGTGTTTGTCAACCCATTGTAATTGCAATCAAATGCTGCTATCCAAACTCCCAGTGGCTTATTTGCTGCCATAAAGTACAGTTATCCCTTTCGCATTGTGAGGGTTAGAGATGCCCCTGTGATTAGCAAAATCTACAGAAACTTTTTGGCCCTGCAAAAAAAATATGTTCTGTTAGTATAAAGGGATAGCCAGCACATTACACCACCACCACACTAACACAGAGATTCAATGCATAATGGATTTTCATGTAGTTTATATCAGATTCTGACTCTAGCATCAGACCAGGCCCAGACCAGGACCGTAGCCCCAGAAATGCCCTTATCATACCTTGGTTGTAATGAGTGGTTAGTTGAGTTACTGTTGCACTTCTATTAGCTCAGTCCATTCTCCTCTGACCTCTGACATCAAAATGTATTTTTCAAGTGCCTGTCAACAAGAAAGGAGGACTGCCGCACAGTGGATATTTTTATCTTTTTCGAACCCTTCTCTGTAAACCGTGGCTGTGCCTACAAATTCTTGTAGATCAGTAGTTTCTGAGATACTCAGACCAGACCATCTAACACCAACAATCATGCATCATGCAATTGGTGCATCTAACACCAACAATCATTTAAACAATTTGTAAAACTTATGTGAAACATACACAAATCTAAAAATGGCAGACTTCCTGATGGGTGCAGCTAATACAAGACTACTCTAATTTTTTAATATGGGCCAAAATTTGGGTTAAGAGTAATTTAACAAAGCACATGAATATTGTAACAAACATGCATTTTTAGCATTATGAAGGCATCAAATGTGCATGTAAAACCTACGCCACACTATACCGACAAGTCTAGGATTGGTGGGTACCAAGAGAACTGTAAATGTCTGACTGTATTGTGTAAAGTTAAAGTTTGATCGAGAGTGGATATGACCTGAGTCCTGAACTCAACCTGTCAGAATACCTTTGGAATAAATTAGAGCGGAGCCTTCTTGTCCAACATCAGTGTCTGACCTCACAAATGCGCTTCTGGAAGAATGGGCAAAAATTCTAATAAACACACTCCTAAACCTTGTGGACAACCTTCTTAGAAGGGATAAAGCTGGTATATCTGCTATGGGTCGGTTAAAATTATATTGAACCCTATGGATTAAGAATCGGATGTGTGTGTGTGTGTGTGTGTGTGTGTGTGTGTGTGTGTGTGTGTGTGTGTGTGTGTGTGTGTGTGTGTGTGTGTGTGACGGCAGACGAGCGAATTCTTTTGGCAATATAATGTATGTGTAAAGATTCATCATTCGTCTGTCCTCAAAAACACAATAAAACGTGACATTTTGACAATGCCATGTTTCATCCAAATCCAACACAGCCAAAATTTGTGCAAGGATGATGTGTGTGCCAATTTTTTTAGATGCCTAAAACAAGTGAATCCCATAAATAATAATAATTATTATTATATTAAAACTAATAATAACAATAATAATGACTAATTACTATTATTGTTGTTGTTATTATTTTATTATTGTTTGTATTATTATGAACATGCCAAAAACAGAAGGGCTGTCACACCTCTTGCGGTCATGTCCTATTAATAATCATGGGAATCTTGGGCACGAATTAGTGAAAAATCTCAAATGTGACACCATATACTTTGCTCATTTTTACTTAGAAGCTTGTGCTTACTTACAGCCAGAAATATTTACTAGGAAGTAACCTGAGCAGAGAACACATGAACACACATACATACATTAAGGAGTGACATAGAGATGAGAGAGAGAGTATGGATTTAAATATGCCAGAATGACACATGGATTTTCCAGCAAAAAACAAGCCTAACAGACCTCCGTTATCCAAATATTAATTATTCAAACCATTTCCAGGAAGGACGATTCATAATGGGGATTAACTGCACTTTAATTTCTGGATTAATCACATGATTTATTGGTGTCTGATCAGGAATTCATTTAATAATTCATTTACAAACTATTTATTGCAATTCATGTTGAACACCACTATCAAAACTCCTGCTATTAGAATTCCAAGTTTAATGTCTGAGGTAGTTTAATCCTCATACCCAATATCAAAATCAATAAACAAAAATGTTAAGTGATCGGAAGCATAGTGGAAGTAGATGGTGTTCTAAATGGCTTCTTACCTGCACACTGTAACTCTATTTTTTCAGTGATTTATTATGAGATAATTTATTTTATTTCATTAATTTGTTTGTTTTATATTGCAGTGTTTAGCATTAGAAGAAACGTTGTGAGGCAACACATACTCTCTCGCACATCAGCACATTTGCACATTCTCAACGATAAATGAGACCCTGCTCGTGGGATAGGCAAAGCCCAGTCCAATCCTATTAAAGTAGGCAGACCTTACAACCAATCGGAAAGTCCCTTGTGCCACTGTATTATGCAGATGTTGTTGAAATAGGCAGGGTATTGAATGTTAGGAAAGTATACAGAACATTTATATATATATATATATATATAGATTGAATAAATAGCTATAGGCTCAAATAAGTTCAAGCAATAAGTCTTGACTGTACTGGAAATTTATGCATGTAGTCCTTACAGTTGTTTTTGATTTATTCATCTTCAGAAAAGGCTTCATACTGTATAGAGTCCTGTAGTCCTGTAGAGCCAGGTCCAGAGTATCAAGAACCCATTTAGAGACACCTGGGACAAGATCTATTGCCAGCCGTGACAATGAGCCTCCCACATCTGATGTCTAATGTTTGTACTATATTAATATAAATTGGTATTGTCTACTTTAGCACAAGTATGCATGACTTAGTGTCCATGATATGGTATGTGAAATTGTGCATTGTATGAACACCATATTATATGCCTTAATTATATAATATAACTATAACACATATACAGGTACAGTACACATATAGTATTGTTGTTACATAGTCCCACCCTCAGCAGCGCTGCAACAGCCGTGGACTAGAGTACTGATCCAAATCTTGTCAGCATCTCTCTACAACTCATCTGTCTGCACATTAGTTCATCTCGCGCTAGTCGCAGCATGCTTAATTCTCTACTTTGTATTTAATAAAGCTTCTTGCACCAGAGTCTGCAATTACATTTGATATTACCTTATATACTTGCAAAAATACTAGAAAATACTGCAATTTAGATATTGTTATTATAATTTACACTTTATTATTACAATAGAAAAATTCTTAATTTGTAATATCCAACTTTAAAAATAAAAAACTAAAATAGCAGATTACAAATATCAGTATTGCTGCCGTGTTGTGTATTTAGTGTGATCTCTTCTTAGACTTGAGCAGCAGCAACATCTGGTATCTTCGAATATTGAAATGAACATCAGTGGAAATACTCATATGCAGTGATAAATCCAAGTTTGAAGCTTTTGGACAGTAGTTAACAATATGTTAAATATGGTCGTTACACCATTGTTACTACAACAAATCTAATGGTGGTCTAAAACGTTTGAACAGTAATATGTCAATGTAACATATGGGTTAAGTAGGTTAACAGCCTTAATAATAAGTATAATAACCTTATCATAATACGGACGTATATGTAATAAAACTATGTCCGAACTAACAAGATGCGGCGCATACCTGTACACACATCTGACATTACTTCAGACGCAAGTACACTCAATTCTGCTGTATATTGTCCGGATTTATGTGACATCTACTTGTACATACTCATTGTGCTGTACTATCTGTGCACATTTAAACATTTTTTTTCACCTGTGAAGAACATTTAACAGTTGCTGAATCAACATTTAATAGGATGTGTCCTGTTTCTGTAGGATTTAACTAGGGCCAGTCTGTGCCAAAACCTTTTATCTGCTTATACCCTTCTGTCTCTGTTTTGTTTTTATTTGTCTTTTCCAAAGCGTCATGCTCAATAAATAAAACTGAAATGGCTTTCAGCTCCATCCAGGGGAGATGAAATGAAAAGGAAAAACAGGGTGATGAATGGAGGCCTGTCACATATGGAGCCCACTTCCAAAACCACAGCCATTACTGTCTTGGTTTCTCTCCAGCACTGGCAGACGTGTATGTATTTGTGTCTGTCCACATGTGAATATGTCTCAGTGTGTGTGCGTGAGGGTGTGCGTCTGAGTGCAAAAGCGCAGAGAAGGGCATTAAAATCTGGTGTCATATCAATATTGCTCTGTATGCTCTCCATGACAACAGACTAAACCCAGCATGCATGGATATAGTGTTAGACTTTCCCTCTCTTTTACTGTTTTGCCTTTAGTGATGAGCATTAGGAATTTCATAGTAAGGTACATGAACACAAAAACACATTTATTACCTGATGCTGCAATTAGCTGTAGCTTTGAACAACATTATCTGAATTCCCAAAGGCCTTTACAGCAGCTTCATAATTCTACATCACCAAACTTTACTTACCACGGTCATGCTTGAAAATTTGTGAAATATCCTATATTTCTGTATAAATATAACCTATGATTTTGAGGCCTAGTAGTAGATACAACGACAATGAAACAAAACTATAACACTGAAACATGTGCCAGTATTACAGCTGTGAATGGTAAAAAATATAGATGAACCTTTGTTCCAGTGTAGTAACAGTGATTTCTTTTCTCCAGACATAACGCTTCTGGTTTAAACAAAATGTTCAGTTTTGGTCTAATCGATCAGCAAAAAGTGTTTTTCCATAGGCTTTAGTAGCCAATGCTGTTGTTCTAGATTTGTTCACATTATATTTAGCAACAAGCAGACTGGTAGCAGTGTTCTTTTTGGAGAGAAGTGGCTTTCTCTTTACAACCTGTTCAATCACACTATTGTTGTTCAGTGTTCTCCTCACTTCAGTGGTGGAATCATGACGTCACCTGTGATCTAGAAGTTACCCTGGGTGAATTTGTGTTCTTTTTAAGTTTTGCAGAGTGCCGTGCATCAAAAAAACAGAGAAGTGTACATGGTAGTGGACCTGGTAATCCTGCTGAACCCAGACATGCCTTATATAGGTGCCTCCATATAGGTGTCAGTGGAACAGGCTAGAAAGTGTGTTAGTGATAGCTGACCTCCAGTAAGGAGCTACTTTGCAAAGATTTACATAAAATAAATGGTATAATTTTCCTTTGTTTCTTGTTAACTTGTTTCCTTTGTTTCTCCCCTCGCGCATAGAGCGCGAGGGGAGAGGAAAAAAGGCGGAAGAGCTGCAGCACCCTAAATGTGCACGAAGCAGCCCATAAACGGCATTATAGAGCGAGTGTGAACAACACACAATAAG
>JAUZSV010423157.1:0-10651 GCA_034780495.1 Parotocinclus cesarpintoi
TTCCTTGTGATATTTGAATTCAGCACATAAAAATCATTAGGGAATGACTCATTTCATTTCAGAAACAAACAACTTTTAAAAATTTGTTGACCAGTGTAATCAAACATTTTTTAAACTAGCTTTGTTCTACTTAAATTCTTCACAGAAATATGAATATACTAAAGAAATACATAATCAGTATCTGGACTTTTTTTGTGTGTGGCATAGCAGCAAGATATGGGATTGAACCAGTGGCTCCACACCATCTCAGGAGATGATAGGATTATTATAGTAGGATCAGGTCAGCCTGGGAAAACCTATTATGAGACTACCAGGGGATATGGAGCCTAATACCATGGAACTGATAGGACATATTTTAATGTGCAGGATTTGACCACCATGAACTATATTGGTCAAAGGATAAATTGCTCTCTAGGAGTGACAAGGGTGACAAGAAGACCTAAGTAAAACAAGTGACATGGCACAAAAACAAATTAAATTTGATATAAATAGTGTATTCTGTTTAATGTATCATAGGGTATGCACTGTTGGATTTTATTTAAATCATTATTCCTTTAATACACTCCTCAACATTTACACTCAAATTGCAATACCAATAAGGATATGCAAATCTGGGAAGTAGCAGGTGTCGCCAAGATCTCCAAATTATCCAATTTTCAAGTGCCTAGCTCTAATTTGTGCCATGTGGGAGGGGCATAAAAGCCGGTTTGAGAGCTTTAAATTTTGATTTGAGGTTTGAGAGGTTTTTTGGGGGTTGGGTTGGGGGGATTGTCCAATGCATTTGGCAAAATCTATCTTTTTAGTATCTTTTTTAGTTTTTAGTATTTTGCTTCCATGTTTTTAAATCACTAGTTTATTATTAACATGTATATTTATAATGTGATTTCTATAATTACATCACTTTTCTACATTGGTTTTGCAGTTTCATGGGTGAGTTTGTGGTTTGTATGTCCTCCCTCTCGTTTAGCTTTATTTTTTATTTAAACAATTACTGTAGACTTATTAATTACGCAAATTGGTTTCATTTTTAATTACAAAATCTAGGCTGCCCTAGAAGTCTTCCTACTAATATTTAAGATGTTTTTCCTTGCCACTTTCAACCTAGGCTTGCTCATTTAAGAAGTTGGATCTAAATAATGCTAAAGCTTCTTTGAGAAAATGGCCCATGCTTGACGTTGTCTTTAATATATGGTCATGTAGTGATGAAGGTTAACTAGCCAATGTGCAAAAATGGCAGAGATGTGTGTTTAAGTGTGGAGAAAAGCTCATCCTCTGAAGAGATTAGGAGCGGGAAGGTAAGAAATGGGCAGTTGGGAAGAATCCAATTTTATGAAATACTGTATCAAATGGTGAATAATACAATGGATCAGATAGTCTGAATGAAAATGTTTAGAATACTTTCCGGTTGCCCAGGGTTTGGCAGGAGCCCGAGACTGTAGTTGGTTCAATCATACTTGGCAGCAATATGTGCCTTACTGTACATACCATTCAGTATTAACGTATTGATCACAGTTCATCCATTCTCCATCCAGACAACTTTTGGAGTTTTTTGATGAAGAAAGCTCAGGTCTAGAAGTCCAAGTCCTGCCATCAAGTTCAGAATCACTGATCACTTACCAGTGCTGCCTTGATATTTGATAAATTGACCTTTTAGAAAGTGCACCCGAATTGCAACTCACTTCGACATCGTCACAAAGCATCAGTTTTAAAAGAGCTCTATTTTTAAAACAAAGAAGACAGAAGACGTCTTGTCAAAACTCCCAAGCTTTTCCATTAATGTTTAAGGGTTGGTTTTCTAGCTCAGCTTTTCCTTTTGACTCCAAGATCAGTTGATGGCAGAATGCTGCCTCAGGAGATAACGTCTACATTATTAGATAGGCACTGCATATCTGCTGTTCATATCAAAGGCCATGGTTGTTTTAGTTTATGTAGATGATGGGTCATTTTGCTCCTACTTTTAGCCGATGACACAAATTCCCATAGCAACTGAAAAAGGTCAGGCAGTGTCTTGCGGAAAGAGATGTAATATAAGCACAAGCCTTAAATATGTTCCTTAATGAAGAGTGAATTCCAATCATCCATTAAAATCGTAATATATGTCTGTTGGCTGTTGGTGTCATGCAGTCACTTATTAGATAATAAATTAGAAAATTATAAAGTAGTTAAACTAAAGCAGTCTTGTTAGTTTGTCAAGTCCAAATGTTTCTTGTGTAGAAGGTTCAGAACATTCAATTCAGCATCCTTTTTCTACACGTGGTTAGACAGGCAGAAGAAAAACACGTCCCAAGCTCATGTTTATTAAGTAAGCAACTGTTATAAAATTCTCCACAAATTGGCTTTTGTGGAGAATTTTATAACAGTTGCTTACTTAAATTGCATGCGAGTGCTGGCAAGCATGACCTCCCTCAGTGGCATTTCCCTCCTGTCAAGGGTACAGAAGAAAATCAGGTATTTTTGGATATTCTGAAGAAGACAAAGGTCATCAATTGTACATCTAGTGTGCAGTGTGCATGTAACACAGATAAACATGCTTCACTGGCTGCACACAAACTAGATGGAATAAGTCAATTTAATAAAAACACTCATTTCCAGAGTAGGCAGTGCAGAATGGCGCTACCGGAAATTACATCTGTTTACAACTGCAACTTAGAGTTATCTAGATCAAACAAGCTGATACAGTAACTAAATCTGAGGGAGTGAGGTGGGATTTGAACTCTTAGCTTTCTGGTCCTTGCTGCCACCACAGTCCAACAACACAAAAAACACATGTGAATATGTTAACTATATTATAAAGGTTTAAAAATAATTATAAGGTTGCCATATATATATATATATATATATATAAGCTTTAAAGATATCGTGTGTTCCTTTAGAAGGTCAACTGGAGTAGCTTTGTATATTACATTACAGTATTCTTAAATGTTTTATTTAAAATGTGTTACACATGTTAAACTAGTAGAGCCACTTCTCCACATTCTTGTCATCCTACTCCCACCTATAACCCTTTGAGTCAGCGCTGTGTAGCAAACCATCAGAGGTACAGGAATTACAGGAATTACACGAGTGCCAAAATACGATAAAGCACAGGTATAAGGGTCATAGTGGTTCTTGTGTTTGAGAAGTACTGAGTAGCTTTAAATTAGAGGGCTTTGCACTTAAGGGAGGTCAGGGAACATCTGTAAAAAACATTATTTGACATTTTTTTGAAAGCTCTTCAGTAAGAAATCTCAAGTGCTAAAACAGGAGAGCAGTGTGTGGAGTGCTACAAACCTCAATCGGTACTGCTGTGTGTATAAAACTCAGTATCTTACACACCATGAAGAGCCTCCTAAAGAAACAGTTCAGGGTTTAGACTGAAGAGAAATGTTTAAGGGCTTCCTTTTCATGTCATTTCTTGTTTACAGATTTTAAGGCATTAAGGGCAACGGCAGCTCAGAAAGTCAACAGGGGATTCTGTTTATACAGACGAAATCATCTCTGATCTTTATTTTATGTAGATCTCTCTTTTTTCACTATATTTTCAAAAGAAAGCCGTTCAATCTACATCAAATAGCCTAGTCTTGTAAAGAGCTGGTAGGAGATGTATTTTGGTGCAGGACCAAGCCAGAATGTGTTTTAGATCCTTTCGGCCTTAATTACAGATTTAGGGGTGGGACTCGCAGGACAATGATTCAATATTATCACAATATTGTCTCCATAATAATGATATATTGAAGATACCCTGTTGCCAAGTAGACTTTAGCTGCTGAGCTACTACTGCACAATAGGCATCCACAAACCCAGTTATAACCCACTTAGTGCAGGAGAGGAATTACATAGACCCCGTGAAAAGACCCTCGTGAAATGACACATTATTGTTTCACATTTACCTTCGCAAATTCGCTCCTCGTCACTTCCAGCCTTTGTATATTTATTGCGTGCTTATACAGCAATATTTATTTACTCTTTCCCATGTGACCTTGGCTTGGTCAGTATGTGGATGGACTTCATAAGCTGCTCAGGCAATTGGGAAAACACTCAAATGTGACATGTGGGGAGTAGAGTCCATTAAGACACTGCCTTATAAATTCTGCTGCCCTAATGTAATACTGTACTCATCTTCACAGCTTTTAAGATCGTATTAGACTCCCAGCTCTTAAGCATTAAGTAGCGAGGTTCAATGAATCAGCTATTAGTTCACGTTTACACTTGGTCTTTTTATGCATCTTGAGTCCGGCTTGTAACCTGATAAGATTTAAACCACAAGCCACATTTTACACTGAACATTATTGAGATGAGCCAGATTGAGCTGTGTCTCACGTAATGCACAGGAACTCCCTGTTTTACTGTTTTATAGTGGTCAGGTTTACGATTTTCGACTTTACTATTAGTATCTTATAATACACAAATACACATTTAGCACAAAGCGTATCCTGAATTTTGCTGATATTTTTCCCCTTATATACTGTAGTAGCAATAGGTTATTCAATAAATTGCAGGAGATATTCAATACTTGAATATAAAATAAGCTTTAAGATATAAATATAACTACAAATTTAATAAACTGTATTTTAATGTAAGGGTTTTAATTATGTTCAAGGTAGGCTATGATCCATACAATATATTCAAGAAATGATGGAACAGCTTTTGTCCTTCTAAAAGGGCTGTCCACTAGATTTTGGAACATGACTATGAGGTTGGCTTTTGATGTTATTAGCAATAAGTCCTTGCTCACTTTTGGCATTCCAGTGCATTTTCAAAATGTCTAATATAGTTGAGGTCAAGGTTCTGTGCAATCTGGCAAAATTCTTCATCAAAGTTGGCAAACCAGTTCTTTATGGACTTTGTTTAAGGACAGCAGGGCAGAAATACATGAAATGACCTAATGTAATTGGGGTCTGTTTATGCGAAACATGCTTGTGCTCAAAGATTAATAGAAGCCTATCATCTGTAGTTTTCAAATCAATTTTAATTCGCAGACTTCCATCCAGTCAGACAACATTATTGTAATTACAAGCTCGAAGGTTCCATAATAAAATGCAGCCAGGATGGTACAGACATACAACAAATTACGTAATCGCACAAAGACTCCGGCACAGAGATCGGTTCATATTCATTTAAAAATGTGCACAGTGGTCAATATGTTGGCAAAAATATTGAGGCTGTAAAAAAGTAAGGTATTGATTATGTGGAGCAGGGGATTGTTAAGTCATGATGGATACGATCGGTGCTTTTAAGTGGAGCAGGTTGCAGCCTCGGCTTTTAATCTTCATTTTAATTTAACAGCAGCATGACTTATAGATGCTGAACAGAGGTTGATGGAAAAGAATAAAAATACTGTCAGCACAGCATTGCTGATTTTCACTGCAGAAGTGACATCAGACCGAAAGGAAATTTAAAAGAGAGGATCAGGATTAGATCTAAAAAATAAAACTGCGGTACATTTTATTAAGAGAAACAATATCATTAACCAAATTTCAACTGAATTGAAAACAACTTGAAATTCTAAAATGATAATCAACATCCAATAATATATTTTTTTAAACAAATATATACAAAAGTTATGCACAACGCTCTCAAAACTGAGGGGATATTTCATTATGGTATGTTTAATTTTAAAATTCATTCTTTATGCTCCCAGATAGAAATGTCCGATTACTGAAAATCTCAGCATGCAGTTATGTCTCAGGTATATAAATAAATGAATACAGGTGAGGTCTGATTAGACACCGAGTCCTGACAAAAGTGATTTCCCCACTACTCTATAAAAAAGCTCTCAGAGGCTACTTTTGGGTAGAGTACCTCTTGGTGAGAGATCGTTGCTGCTAGACTTGTCTCTATGATGTACTCAAACTTTTGCCCAGTTGACAGACTTAACACTGGTGTGACTGGTCTGAATATTTTCACATGCCCGATTTGCTGATTTCCCTGGGCTGTAAAGCAGATTTGCTGTTTGTATTTAAGCATCCTGGCAGCCCCTATGAATCAGTGACAAGGTGATTCAATGGGTAGAGGCTGTGTGCATCCTGGCTGTGTTGTTTTTCAGCATGGCTCAGGTATTAACACCGTATTAAAACACTGTTCTTCAGGGATTAGAACTGCTTTTACGATGACACATTTAACTTGTGAGTGAGAGGATGTGTGTACCGTTATGCGTGCTCTGTACTTTCACAGGCTTCCCGTGAGCAGGGACAGAACTATGTAGACAGCATTTTTAATAAATGATTATTTCACACATTCACTTCTAAAAGCAATGCCAGTAGAGTGGGTTGCACTGAACACCCCAGTGTCTTTCTAATACAGTAGGTTTCCACCACCTCAGCAGGTCAGTTGGCCAACTTTCCTTGCTGCTCATCTAAAACTAAGTTTAAAAAGAAATGGGTTGCATATTATGATGGAAAACTTGGCTGGCTAGCACAGTGCATTAAGTTTAAATCCATCAGACAACAATACGCCAAAGCTTATTGACCAATTTTAGTGTCCATCCTCACAGCTGAGCACCAGAATCTAATGGGAGAACCTTCTTAGACGTATGAAAAATCCATATTAGTATAGTTTCAGTTGACGCTATTGTATGTCCACAAACACTGGTATATAGTGCATTTGTTTGTGTAATATTGGTTTGAGAAAACACTGCACTGCTAGTTAGTTAGCATAGCTTGGGACTCTGTGGCTTAGTAGTTAAGGTGATGTGCCCAGTTGCATAAAAAAAATAAAGTTTTTTCCTGATTTGTAAACCTTAAGGGAAGAATGACTTCTGTGTTGTAAACCATCTCTCAGTCATTACTGCAGTGACTAAGGTTTTGTTGTTTAGCTGTTTCCAGGACTACGACCCATAAGCTAATAAAAAAACTAAAAGAAAACAAATCACTGAATATCGCTGGTTGAGAGTTTGGTGTTTAATCTGAAATTGAAAACAAGAAAAGACAACCAAACACAATAAAATCACAAGTTAAAGACAACAGTAATAATACCAATAACATGAATCTCACCTGAAAAATAATAATAATAAACCCAAATACCAGTATAATAATAATCACAATAATATTATTATTGTTATTATGATTGTTATGGATTATTTTATATATTATATTATTCAAAAACCTCCAAAAACTCTTCAGAGACATTTGATACTTAAAAGAACATTTATGGTATGTAAGATAATAATTAAGACTTTTTTTCGCACTACACTTCAGAGATGTTTATGGGCCATTTCACTTGAATTGTTAATTCAATGTGGCACTGACCTGTAGACCACAAGGTCCAGGGTTTAAATCCCACTTCCACCAAGTTGCTAATTTGGATAAGATGGTTTATTGTGCATGTTGGTTAACCTCAGCCCTATTGGCCCTACCTCTGTATTTCAATAGTCTTTTTTAAAACCCTCTACTTCGCCTCACCATTTCCCCTCAGAGAAATCCCTGACACAATCTGAAGGGCCACTCCATAAGTGTATTAGCCAAAGTGAAGTGTGTTAGATGAGCCCTACAGGGGTGAGGGAACTAGGGAACACAAAGATCCACTTCAGCAGCAGATCTTGCCCACAGAGCATTGCTGCCTGACAGTTTCCTTATAAACAAGGAAAACGGCAAACAAAGCTGTTTGTAAGTGTAAATTTAGGGTTAGTCCTCACAATACTTTAAAACATACAGTATTGTGTAAGTTTTAGGCCATCATTAGAATAGAAATACCTTTTTTAGTCAATGGTGTATTGTGTAAACGATGTATACTATATTATACAGAATAATATATAAATGTTTTTCTGTTTTTTTTTTTTTTAAATTAGAATACATTTAGAAGGTACAGGGAATTTGTATGAAGCATTACTTAATCAGGATGCCAAGTTTACCCTTTGACAGTCCAAAGATGTTCAGAGTGGTCTTTTAAAAATGAGCAGCCAAGAAACAACTGTTTCAGAAGAAACAGGGTGAAAAGCCCAAGATATGATAAAGCTCATAAAGACACTTGAAAAGAGCATTAAGGAGCGACGAATCCAAGCTTAAAATGCAAACTTAAAAGCTTGAGTGCAGTTGACAAAATGTTAGACATGAAAATTGTAATATTGCTTAAACAACAAATGTAACCTAAAAATCCCACATTTGTCCCTTGTCCTGCACCACAACACTGCAAAGTTTGACAGTGTGAAATTTTCCATAGCCTATAGAAAACTCCACAAAAGTGAGTACAACCTTTTCAGGGGGCAACACTGAAAACATGACACTTTGATACACTATAAAGTAATCAGTTTAGTGCTTGTATAACAGTGTAAATTTGCTGTGCCCTCAAAATAACATAACAAACAGAAAATATGTAGACAAAATAAAATAAAAATACAGTTCCTGAACAAAGAGGCTTTACATACAAAAGTCAGTATTTAGTGTGACCTCCCTTGGCACTACACACAGACTCAGAGAGACTTTCACAAAATTTTCTAAAATAATCTTCTGGTAACTTATACCAGGCTTCTTTCTGCACCTCACAGACTTTTTATATTTAGGCTGCCTTTTATTTCTTTCTTTTATTTCTTTATTTCAATTCTGCCTCCATGATATTCGGGTATAGACTGGAAAGTCTATGGACTACTGGATACAAAGGTTCCTGTATTTGTAGATTATATTTCTAATAAAGGCACTGAGAATTAGTTATATATTGTCCTAATATAATTCATAAAACAACAACTCTAAATGTTAGGCTTGTAAACCATTTTTTTCCATGAGAACATGTCATGCCTGAAACTGTGGCTTGGTGATGATTCAAGCGTCTCAAGGCCAGCAACGTTTTTGTATGAAATGATGACCCAAAGCAGCACATTTTTAATTTTCTCTACCCATCAAAGAAACATGTTTGGTATTAATGAGTCAAATAAGACGTAGTAAAGCAACAGTGTAAAATTCCAGACCCACAGAAGCTTGATGGTGTTCAGTGAAATGGGCAAATAGCTCTTGTAACAGGTTCTAGTTTTAGCAAGTCGATGTATGGCATTTCACACCACGCTGCTGCTGAAAAACTCATCAGCCCACTTTTAATTACAGTCGCATTGCCATAGAGCATGACAAGTAGAACAAGGGGAGGAGAGAGAGTGAAACAAAGAGAGAGAACATCTTTTTCTTTGTAAGCATATAAATCTTTTAACACAGACAGGCTTGTTTTGCTATTGTGCCTTCAGGCCAGTGCACAGCAAATGTATGTGTCTCACCAATATGCTGCAGAATTTTACTATTATATTACAAGGCTGTTTGATAAGATGATGCAGTCAGGCTGAGATGTTGCTGGCTAAAGTTTGAAACTAGTTAGTTCAGCTTAAACTCTATACTGAATTTTAAGTGGATGCACAAAATTCCTTTAGTCTCATTATTCCACACTTCAGAGGATGCTCTACATGTATAGCACACTCAAATAAAGGTTTTTAGACAGCCCCAGATTGATGCCTTAAAAATAATTTGGGGTCGGTTAACAAGCCAAAAGGTATCTATAGAAAAAACATGATAAGGAGGTAAAAGGATGAAGAAACAGTTTAAATGGAGGTACAGAGGAGAATAGTTGAAGAGAAATTAGATGGAGATTAGTATTGGTAGTCCCCGGTTTATACGTTCCTGCAAATCACACCTGCTCCCTAATTAGAGCACTACTTTGAAAAGCACAAACATTTCAATTAACAGCCACTCAACGCTAAATAACGTTGCATAAAATATTCCTGAATATAAATGTGTGAATATAAATAAATGCAGTAATTGGATGAGGTTCTACCATTTCATATCCAACATTAGTGCCCTACATAGTGCGAAGGAAAATTTGAGACAGTGTCATTCTTCTCGGCTGTTTAAAAAAAAACTTTTGATGCTGTTTGTAAAATAAAAGGTTATTTTCGTTCTTAAATATATGTACATAGTAACTGACATGGGAAACACAGTGACTCGGTGAGTAGCATCGCTGCCTCACAGCAAGAAAGTACTGGGTTCAATATCAGGGTGGAGCTGCCTAGGTCCTTTTTTGTGTGGAGTCTGCCTGTCCTCCCCGTGTCTGCGTGGGTTTACTCCGGGTACACTGGTTCTCTCCCACAGTCCAAAGACATGTGTTTGGTTAATTGGTGTCTCCAAAGTGGCCCTTAGTGTGTGACTGTGTGTGTGACTGTATGTGAGCCCTACGATGGATTGGCCTTCCGTCTAGGGCTGTTCCTGCCCTTCAACCCAGAGTTGCCGGGTGGGCACTGGCTGGCCTGCGACCTCTTGTGGATCTAGTGGAAGAAAATGGATGAGTGGAGTAACTGACAGAAGGCATATTTCTTTTAGAGAAATTATTTAAGATATAAATCAACATTTTACTTCTAACAGTGTCAGTTAAAAGTTCACTGAGACCCATATAAGGAAAGCCATGTTTAATAACTACTGTACAAGTTTTAATATTGTGTAATAAATGGAAAGAACTGTATTGATCTCAAGGTACCATGCAGAAAAGATTGCTTTTAATACGGTCTAATTATTCTGATTAACTTTACTTTTAAAGATAGATGGAAAGCCTCTGTAGAAAATTATGAAAGAGAATGAAAAGAATGAAAGTCAAGAGAGGGAGGACAATTCAGGGGTTACATCAGGGGTAGTCAAGTCAAGTCAAGTCAAATTTATTTCTATAGCGCTTTTTACAATACAGAATTGTCACAAAGCAGCTTTACAAC
>JAUZSV010423168.1:0-10649 GCA_034780495.1 Parotocinclus cesarpintoi
TGTTGTTGCGTTTTTGTAATTTGTAATTGTGCTTAGTTAATGTTGTTGTGGTTTGCACTTCACAGCCACCGTAGTTTACACTTCAGAAACCTACACAAAAGGATAGACCTCACACCATATCGGTTATACATGAATCCTAGAGTTATTTACTAAATCAGAAATTACATGAAAAATTTGCCATCAAACTGTAAAATGTATTATTTGCACTTTATTCTTTAGAAAAAAAGCTCATAGTTTACCTACTAAACAGTAATATAAATCATTTCAAAACCTTCACTAGATACCACTAGAGGTCGACATATTTCATAAGTTTGCTCTATTCTGCCAAGTTCATGCCTTGTGGCTATTGACTGTCATTCAGGAATCTGTCTTTTCACGGCTGTTTTATCACCTCTAGTTAGGGGACTGTATGTGAAATGGCAAAAGAGGATGAAAACAGAGCAAGACAAGTCAAGACTAACCATCTATGTTCCAGTAACAACAACTGCTGCTGTTAAAAAAAATATAATTAACATTCTGTTGATTGCCTGTCCCTGTGAGGTTTTCTGCACGTACGGGGAGAGCTACTACATATATAATGGAAAACTTTTCACTTGTAAACTTAAACAGTAGTTACCTTTGGGCAAAGATACCGAACAGGACAGGTGATTGATTGATTTTATTTTGTTATATCATCTTGTTTTGCAAATTACAGTAGTTTGTCTGGTCCTAACATTAATGCCTGGCCAATTTGACAGTACACTGTTGATTTATTGTCCTTTTAATTTAGCAAGTCTATCCAAATAGACATTAGGTTTAAGCTTTTACTCAAATATATTTTTTATTAACATCATCCTGACCCTGAACATTTTATTAGACAGAAAATTTCTAGTAGTTCTGAGGAGAAGAAGAGGGATTGTGGTTGGTGTGGATGATAGGGTCATTATACACAAGTTTTAATTATTAATAATATTTTGTACAATGGCCTTCATGGTTGATGTGAAAATTGCCTGGAGCTGCCTGCCTGTAACTCAACGACCATAGTCTTTCAAGTAAAGTTAAGCCAGATTTATTTATATAGAACTTCTTACAATTGAGCAATGTCTCAAAGCAGCTTTGTAATTTTATCTCATCTTCTAATATCTAAGGCCAATCTTAAATTGAGTAAGGCTGACAGTGGCAAAAATAACCTAAAAAAAAAAATCATACTTAAAACTGAGGAAGAAACCTTGGAAAGATCAAGACTCAAAAGAGACCCATCGTCGTTCCTCAGTGGGTGTTCCTTAGTAAGTGCTCAGTGAATGTAGTTAAGCCAACATAGGAGTGCTTTGTTAACTTTATTGTATGAACATATTGGAACTTTCTTAAGCTTCTTTTTTGAGGTCAGGCAGTAGATAAGCCATATTCGCTGCATGTGTAGAACCTAATATTTTCTGCTCACCTGCAGCACGGTCACTGCTTTCCCGAGAGCGTTCTCGGTTTCCAGCAGCTCCACATCCAGTTCCTTCCCATGCTTTTGTTCACTCTGAAGCTCTGCCTTTATGGTATCCACTGTGTCTTCTGGCCCTGTCTGTGTGATCGGCTTGTCAGCCTCCAGCTTCTCCTTTTGAATGTCCTGCTCGAGCCGTGCAGATCGTGTGATGAGTTCATGCAGGCTGTGGCCACATTCATCCAGCCTGGCGTGCAGCTCGGCCAGTTGCCTCCTCATGGCTCGCTCATGCTGCGTCTCGCTCATGAGCTCCTCCTCCCATCGTTCCTCATCTTCCATTAGCGACTGGTCTGCTGCAGACAGCTCCTCCTGCTGCTCCAGCGCCTGTGTCTCCCGTTCCAGGAGCTCCAATTGGGCCTCCAGTGACTGCAGTTGCTCCTGCTGCTGGAAAACATGCCAGAACACCTCCTCTCTAGACAAGCCAGGCGGATGAAAAGCACAAGGCAATGGGGATGCTCGGGAATTCGGTAAATGTTTGGGATTCTTGCGGTTCTGTTTGGGTCTGGTACGTGGAGAAGAGGAAGGGCCCAGGTTGAAAGTGAGGGATTTTCTGGGCAGGCTGCGTTTTGAGAATTCTGTATCAGTTGGGCTCTGGAGAGAAAGTGTGCGTTCACGGCTGTCACTGCTGCTGCTGGGGCCAGTGCGACGCAGGTAGAACTGCACCTCATTACTGTGCTGCCCAAGTTTAGCCAGGGACTCCAGAGGACGCTCAGTGGCCAAAAGCTGTCGCTCGCTGTCCCTCAGTCTCTGGATGAGGACATAGCGACCCGTCTGGCCTGTATGAAACAAATCAAACACCATGACCATACGAAAACTAGGCTAGTAATCTTCTGATGCGTTACTTAAGGAACCTTTCATAGGTAAAACTGTACAGTACCATGCAATCTTAGACACTGAAAACAATGATTTTGTGCAATTCATTTGGACGACAGTAAATTAATTCAAACTCATCTAAAAGCATCCAGGCATCTTCCATCCCTAAATGGGATTTTCAGACAGTGAAAACGCGACATTATTTTATTTGCCCTTCGATTTTTGCAAAATTTCTTCGGTAACAAAAATCTCATTGGTCAAACACTGTTGCCTCTGTGCCTTATTGTATTTTTGTCTTCATGTTCCTTTGCCGTTTTTAGATCTCACTCCTCGTTGGAACCATATTATTAATCATATTAGGTTACTATTTAGATATTTTTAAAAGTAATAGTAACCTAATATGATTAATCAGAAATTATACCTGTTTAAAGACTAAACTTAACTTGTAATTGGATAGAAAAAGTTATGAGCACGTGAAACTCCGTGCTAATTTCTTTTAACTCACAAGTTATTTGTACCCAATACCGGTGCTTATTTTTCTATGAGCAGCACAAGGATGTCTTGATAATTAATAATAAATAATGCTTGAGTAAAAAACTTAAATGTGATGTACAACTGGATACACTTCTCTTGTGAAACTTATTTCTTTTTTCCAAACTTGTACCCAATATTGACGTTGGCATTCGGTGGCATTTTTTTTTTTTCCTTTCCATTTCCTCTTTGGAAAAAAAAAAATATTTGAACCAGCAGGCAGCAATTTTTTTTTTATTGTTTTGCCAAGAGTATGTGTATTTTAGAGGCCAAGTCTTCCTGGAACTAAAAGCATATCAACAGACAGAAAATGCATTACTAATGTTAATAATGCACAAAAAATAGCTTTACATTGTGATTTAAGCTTTTAGCACACTCAGATTTCTTCAAGTTGATATTTACAGGACAATTGAGTCTTAGTTCAGTAATCAGGTTACTTGATGCATGGCTGCAATTATATTAGTTATTATATTATTAAATTATATTAATTTGCTACATCTGAGCATGTGCTCAAATACAACATTAATGACAAACCATATAAAATAAAACCATAATTGGAAACTAAAGTCAGATGATCTGAATGAGCCTAAGCAGCCATGCTGGTAGACCTCTATGCAGGGTCTTCCATGCCAGTATACATAGGAATCTCTAATGAGTAGATCATTTAATTGCTCCCTGGGGAAAAAAAAAAACCTACTCAAAGTTTAAAAGCAATACATTTTATAGTGTACCTTGTCAACAAAAGATCATCTCATATAACTATATATTACACCCAAATAACAATGAGCAGTGAAAGCGCATACCTATTGCCTGAGCGAGAGCGATGACCACATCCTGACAGGATGTCTCTTCGGAGAGGCCACACACCACCCGCACCACACCGTCCACCCACACCTTGAGCTCCATCAGCCCTGTGCTGGACCCTCAGCTTAGCTGAGATTAGATCAGATCGTATCCAATCAGTGCTGCATGACCCAGTGCAGGTTCTGAAATGACAAAGACAGAAAAAATATGATTATGATGAACGATCAGGTTCCCTGAAGTTAACTGAATGTACTTGCACCGTTACAAGGTAAAGAACAAGTAAAGTACAAATGCAGTGCAATAGAATAGTACATCGGAAGAATATTCCTCTGTCAACTGTCGTATCAATCCGACTGTCACTTAAAAAGGTTATTTAAGTTTATTTCTTGGTGCCTACCTCCCACGGTCTAGTTATGCCTTTCTATGAATATCAGTTCTAGGGGCTTTATTGAGTTACAAGGTTGAGTAGTTAAACACCTACTGCCGTGGGTAAAGAAAATTTGAATATTATCATTATCATGAGCAAGAGGCTCAGAAGCATAGCTGTGCTCCAATTAAACGCACCACTTGCTCTCTTCAAAGAAGTTACGGCAAATCAATGCTTAAGGGAACAGACAAGCAGAACATAGGTAAAGTGGGAGTGTGTGTGTGTGTGTGTATACAAGCTCGTATGAATTTATGTGTGCAATTGCCTCTATTTTGAAGCCTCATAACAGGAACAGATTGCACAGCTTTAGTAGGATGTAACGAAATGCTTGGCAGCAAGTAGCAAATGAGGCCCCAGGTAGAAGAGTAATTCAAGTCTGGTTTGATGGATGTTGGCTATGTGCACTTTTAATGCACCGGTTTGCAGCCTTCATAAACAAGCGGTCAAGTAAAGTCACATGCAGCGAACCAGGTCAGACTTTTTAGTGGATCTAGGCAATATAAAACCTCAAACCCAAGTCGGTCAATAAGCAGAGGATGACAAGGATGAAGCAATGGGCTGTAGGGAATTTGGTTTTAGTGAGTTCATATGAGGAGAGAAAGGTATTAAGAGGTACCAAGATCACCAAACGGGAGTTGCCCAGTGGAATGCGGTGACATCATCCTAAATCAAAAAACATCTTTTAACCATTGTGCGGTTATCAAAACGTCCCAGAAAAATGCTGCCGACTCGCTGAATGAGTCATCTGGCACTCCGGACATGAAACACCCTGTTTGTAATAAGAAAAATTTGTCTTGCAAAATATTCAAGAGACACAAGCTATGTTGTACGGTCATCATGTGTACTTGCCTACAGCTCCACTTATTCATTTTACAAAAGTCCTTAGAAAGCACTTATATAAAAATAATCCAGCCAGTAATTATTTATTCCAGCGCAAGTCCTTTATTTAATCAGACTGCTTTCATGTTTTGCTCAGCATAATTAATTTTAGCTGCTGTTGTCTTATCTGCTGTATAACACTGATTCATTAGTATCTTACTGAAATAGAAGTATAAATAAGGCATACTCCACAATAGTCTTCCAATGATTCTCCATGTGCAGACACAGGAATGCAACTGTACAGGCCTGTGTGAGAGAAAGAGACTAAAACAAATCTTCCTTTGTCTTCAGTGCTCGGACAGGCACACAGACGCACTAAATTGATGCCAATAGCCAAGGGGGATACCTCACTACTCAGCATTAAGGGTTGCCAAAGCTACTGGCTTCCATATCCAAAAGAACGCAGATTCGATAATGTTAACATGTCTGCTTGCACATTAATAAACGGTTTAAGATAAATGTATTTATGGACATTTATTCTAATTTCTAAATCAACCTAAAAAATTGATTATTTCATTTATTGCTAGACCGCCAAAGCTACTTATTAACAATTAATGGAAGTCTTTTTAAAAATAAAACATGCCCACACAAGTCCAAACTCTCAGCTTATGTAATGCCACACAGCTTTGCTGATATGATTTATGACGGTTATCAATAGTAATAACATCTGAAGATAAATGATAAAGCATTATACAGTAGCTGTTCTACACAATTCAAATAATCTTTTCCCATAGTGGAACTACTCTGACTGAAGGCAGTTTTGTAAATGATGGAGTTACACGCATGAAAAAAATTGTTCCCTGGCATCCAGGTGATGAAATGAACATACGTTGCTGTAAAAACAGTGGTGGCTACTGGTATATAAACGGCAAGTTTAATAAATATGTATATTCTTTTGATAACATTTTATTACCATATATTTTTTTTACAAAGCCAAAGAAAACCAGGCTTTCTGTGTAGTCTAAAATAAATCACCTGTACCCCAAGCTTGCTTTAAGACCAACCTCTTCATACAGCAGTTAGGGAGCAGACATTGCACATATTTAGTCAAAAATAATAATGTAAAAAAACTACTGGGCGCCATGGTGGTGCACTGCCGCCTCACAGCTCCAAGAACCCTTAGCTGGTGTTTCCAAAGTGCACAGTGTGTGATTGTGTGTATTAATTTGTGAGCCATATGATGGATTAGCACCCTGTCTAGGATTGTTCCTGCCGTGCACCCTGTGCTGCTGGCTAGGCAGTGGATTTCCCGTGCCCCTGACTATGAACAAGCGGATAAGAAAATGAATAAAAATAATCCTATCATCCACCTACCCCTTGCGCATCAGTACCCCAATTTTTTTTTAATGATTTACCCACACGCCCTTTGAGCTGGATATAGGCTACCGTATTAGTGGTGCCATGAAAAAAGGTCTGTTCAGCAGATTTCTTTAAGTTGCTCCTGAATACGGCATCTAAATACATCAATCAGCCATAACACTAAAACCACTTGCAAGTGAAATGAATAATATTGATGATTTATTGTGATTCTCAATGACTTGGGTGTAAACATTATTGCAGATCAAAGACACCCCATGATGGCAAAAATATTCCCAAAACAGTGGCCTCTTGCAAGTAGAATAACTTGCAAACTTGCAAAGAAAACCTGCCATACTGTAAGTTTAGGAGCATGATCAATTTCAAGGTGATGACTTGGTCTCCAAATTCTCAAGATCTCACTCCAATCAAGCAACTGTTGGACAAGCTTGAGACATGGAGTCCCCACCTCGCAACTTACAGAGCTTGAAGGATCTACTGATAGCATCTTGGTGCCAGATACAGGAGAATGTTTATGGTTTGTTAAGGAAAATGCTTTCTTAGGCCTGAAGCTAGCATCACTGATGACTGAAGATAAGCTTTAGGAAATTAAAGAGATCAGGTAAAGCACCTGATGTTGCAAGCAACTTTCGTAAATAAAAGCTGTACACAACACATGAACTGGGTGGTCCAGTACTATGAGCTGATTTACATATTATGAGCGCTATAGCAATCTGGCTGCCTGGAGACAAGTGTAAATACACGTGTTTAATGTCTGATTGAAATACAATCCACATACAAGGAATACAAAAAGAATAAAAAAGTACACTGAAAAACACTGTATTCTCAGCTTACATTTAACAAAGATATGTAAAGTACATTTAGCTGCACCCAACATAATCTAATAGACATTCAGCAGAAACAGTATTCACAGCACAATACTCTCCTGCAGATGCTGGACATCTGAACAGCAACCAGCCGTCTGAACAAGCAGCAGTAACTTTCAATACAATTTTCAATAAATCTCATAAGATATTTAACACGTTATTATAAAACAGGCTGTGCTGTGCTAATGATGCGTGTTTAAGTTGAAATATATTATGATATACACAGTAGACAGTGTATTAAAGTCCTTACAACATTAAACTACCGTATATCTAACTTACGATGGATCCGTCAGGAACGAAAATCAGGGAACACTTGTAACTAAATGCTCATTTAATGTCGGTTTTCTCTATGCAATAAAAATACCTTTTACATCCATGTCTATGCCTTTACTTTTTACAAAGCTCATAATCATCCTGCAATGCAATCCAGACACTAAAGGTCACTTCACGATTACATTGGTCGTGTAAATGACAAGCATAATCAAACTGTTAAAACTGGTGTATAAACCGATTAATCAATATCTGAGATTGGCGTTATCAGTATTATTATTCATAAGTGAATTTGTGAAAGTATTGGCATGCTACTAGAGACTTTGAGCTTTGGGTTGAACCTCAGCTCAGATCACTCACATATGTTGCAGCCCACAGAGACAGAAACACAGACAGGTCCACCCTAGAGCAGTCTGTCCCTCCCCTCATCTGTCCTATTTGATTCTTCTTAAGCAATGATTATAGGAATCTCTCTGTCTCTCAGCAGCCTCACAGGACAAGAAAGAGACAGATGCATGCAGAGCAGTGTTATATCTTAAGTCTGGAAATGTTCCCCAGGGTGTGGTGCAGTCTTGCATGGCTCTTTGAATTTTCAGCTCCACAACCAGCAACTTGTACTGAGCAGTTAATCAAACAGAACAGTAAAAGGTTAAAAATGCACTAAGCAGAGTAAATGATTTACACATGAAGGGAATGCATTAGCACGTACCTTAAAACTGTACTACCTTACACTGTTTCAGCATGCATGTGAAAAAACGATCATGTTTAAAAAGGACTCCACACACACCAAAAAGCTCGATGGCACCCTGAGGATAGGTGATTACAGAAAAAAAGTTAGGAACAACCTATTCCATGGAATGTTTTGCTACATGGAAGTGAGACAAGTGTTTTTGTATAAATTTTCTTCATTTTCTTACAATAAACCTTCCATATATAAAAGGTTACATTTCCTTATGTCCAACGTGATATTAAACTAATGAACGTTGGCTTGGACGCCAGCAGCTTTCCCTGTGATTGCCTGGATTCCTCCCTACCTCTTTACGCTCCTCTGTTTCATTACAATTCTCAGGTCCGGAGAATGCAGCTGCCGCATCATAGCTACACACTTCAATAACCGACACCAAGAAAGAGCAGCAATTTCACACTGTTGTATCCCCGATAGCCAAATTCAGAGAAACCGGAACTTTGGTGGGTGATGGTGTGGTGATGTAGTGGTCATTCCGAAGACCTCTACTGACAAGACCATCAATGATGGTTTTGGCAGCCTTTGCAAAAAGTCCATGACCCAGCATGTGACGTGTCCTATGATATTTGACTCACCCTGTATATATTAAACTCCTCTGTTTACAATACATTTACAATGGATTTGTCATAACTTAATCTCATGAATCAAGGAGCACCTGCACTGATTACATTGCAGGTAAACATAAATAGATTGTGTAACATCTATTTGAGTGCATCTACTAAAAAATAAACTTGCATACAATATTTTTTATCTTTTGCATATGTAATTGTCTTTTAGCTTTACATTGTTTGCTTTTGTTTAATGCGAAAAACGTATTATTAGAATCTACATCACAATCATTCCACAAAAATAAAGAAACCGAGTAGTAATGACACCTTCAACAGCTGACAAGAAAAACAGAACAAACCACAAAAACATCACAGCACAAACAAGAGTTGGTAGGATGTTTGGGTTTGGTGTACAACAAACAATATGCAAAGGCAACATCTAAAACTGGTCCAACATCTACCTGTTCCCACTGCTTGAGCAAGTTAATGAGGATGAAGAAATGTGTTATGCAGTGAGAACCTATAGTTAGCACGGCATTACTGACCACAACACCACCTCATTCCTGCCATCTTCGCAAATTAAGATTATAATCATGCCCTCGAACTACTGAAGGAGTTTAGGAATTACATGGTGATTGTTTTTGTTTGTTGCAACATGAGCACTTTCAAAAACCCAGCTAACTTTTTATAGTAACAATTATAGTGGTGAGCAAAAGACTGAATAGCACTCCCATTAAATGAATAAACAAAACCTACATTAAATCATTAACAAACATTAATAAGAACATTTGACTAACTATATTATGCGATGCACAATACAACCATGTATCCTCTAAGCAATATTTAAATCCAAATAACATCTTCTTCAGTTCCAGTTCCAACTCTGACACTACTATAACTCAATTCTAACTCATCATTTTGGCTGCCCAAGGAAGATGGGTCCATTGTTTTAGTCTTGGACCTCCTAAGGCATCCATATTATAAACATTCAGTGAGGTTTTCCTTGCCATGGTTTCCCTAGGCATATAAAAAATTGACACAAGATGTAAGACGTATCAAACAAAGACGTCTTTTACTCAGATCCTAGCTCACAGGACATCTAGGCCATTTTTCTTTAGACCTTTTTATTACATGTATTTATGTTGATTGTGCCGAAAGCTGGCTATACACCGTATGATGTTCAGGCCGATGTGCAGTCTCACACAAAGGACACCACTGTAAAAGAATAATACGTGTTCAGTGGGTTCAAACTGCATGACATGCTCCCTGCCAGCCAATTTAGAGCCACTGTGACCAAAGACAGCAGACAACAAAGGTCTGACTGTCAAATTTTGGATCAAAAACTCGGAGAATGCGACTGCTACCAAGAGACTGTAACGAATGAAGTGAAACTCAAAGATACAACTACAAATACAATACTAGCACTGGAAATGCAACTGATCTGCATTAATGAAACCTAGTTAACACCCAGTCATGACAACATGATTATTTGCTAAAAACACTGACCTATCACAGAGTTAACACACCATGCCACACTGTAAACACTGTTCAGCAACAGGAACATTTAAAAAATAAATAAATACATTTTTTTTTAAAGTCAAAAGTCTTAATCTCCCAGATCTAATCAAGACTGATCAAGAATCTGTAGTATGAGTAAGTCCAATCTATGGAAGGTCCACTTCAGATCTTATAGAATATAAAGGATCGGGTTTCAAATTTGATGCCAGATACTGAAGGGCATCTTCAGATTAGGCTCACCTAAATGGGCCTAGATCCTTGATGGTATGAGGGGGACCTAGATAATATTAGGTAGGTGGGTTTTAAATAAAGATTGGACAATCTCCATGAAAACAGAAAACTCAAAGAAGGTCCAGGGTTCGAATTCCACCTCTGCCAAGCTGCCACAGTTGGGTCCTTGAGCAAGACCCTTAACCCCCAATTGCAAGACTGTATCAGTTGTAAGTCGCTCTGGATGAGGGCT
>JAUZSV010423179.1:0-10648 GCA_034780495.1 Parotocinclus cesarpintoi
TATGAAAGTCCGACAGAGCTTTAAAAAACAATAAAACAATATTGCGCATAGTCTTAATTATTGCACCTATGTTAGTGTAAGTTGAAGAATGGACAAATGTTCCTTCCCATACTCCTCTGTCCTCCTGTTACCCCTCCTCTCCCCCTGAGAGGAGTTGACAGTCTGATGGCATGAGAGACAAAGGAGATTTTCAGTCTGTTGTTCCTACACTAACTGTAACTGTAAATGCAAATTCAAAATGTGTCTTACAACGTATATTTGACTCTGTTAAATTAAACACAGCCTACAAAAAAAACAATGATGAATAATTACGATATTCTTAAAGACTAAGAACATTCTTATAAACTCCTTTGCGTTCGCCTAAAGAACCTTTGCAAGTTTTTTTGCAGGAAACATTCATGAATTTGGCCCGAAACATCTCAAGCTTTCTCATGGTCTGTAGGCTCTTTAGCAATAATACTGAATATATTAAATAAGTATATATAAAGTTATATATTTTGGGCTTCTTTCCACAGACCTGATGCTTGTTTCTCTTGTGGAATCTTGCAACCCTGGTATAAAGCTCAGCATTGTGGAAAAGGCTATGAAACCCTTTTTCGGGGAGACTCTGAAATGCAAATTACGCTTCAAATACAAATCCGATTATTACCTGATTCATGTAAACCCGGAGGTTTCCCCAATATCTGATCATCCAAGTGGATTCGAATTATGAGGAATGTTTTCATCTTGTCGTGAAGCAAAGCATGGCGAGAGAAAAAAAAGAGCTTGAAATGTCTTAAGAGGGAAACAAGGCTTGAATTTCTTCATACAGTTTTGTAGACACTTTGTGCCCAGTGCCTCTGTAGCTCTGTACCTTGATGCTCCTCCATCGTGCTTCACAGCTGGGTGTGACTTTGTGTACAGTGTTTTAAAAGCAGCCTTATGGAGAGCAGTGGTTCCCTTTCGTTTTTCTTTAGCAGTTTTTTCATCTTTCTCGTGGGCAGTACGCTCATTGAAGCGTGCCATGCTCATCAAACATTTTGCTTTAAGGATCTTACCGCCTGCTTCTTTCTTCCTGACTGAAATCATGAATGGATTCTAACGTGCTCAATGAAGATTTCTATTAATGCAAAGTACTCATAGTGTTGCCTTCTTACAAGTGCGAAATTCCCCACTGTGGAATTTCGTCTTTCCATCGAGCAGCGTCCGCGAAACCTTAAGCGCTCTGCAAATCAGCCTGGAGTACGGATAGGCATTAAGCCACGGCTGGAGTGGAGTCATGGGCCCCGTCCATCCCCGAGCGGCTTAGCCGGCTCATTTAAAGTGATTAGAGCTTCCAGTCTTAATGCTGTGGACAGGATGAAACACTTTCAGACACTTTGACTTGATAGCAGCTCCTATTCTTAGCTTCCAGACAGGGTGGGCGGGTTCAATCTCTAAACCTCGGTGCCTGACGCTGGGTTGGTTTTCTTGTCTTGTTTTGAGCTGACAGGCTCTAAGGAACTTGCTCACCTGCAGTGACAAAGTCAGAGCCGTTCAGCAGCACCGATGCATAATTAGCACCTTGCGACGGCCACCGTGGCATCTTTTCTAAGAGAGGTATAAAAGCTAATTGGCTATGTTGGCTATATCTGTCCAGGCAGCCCAGAACTCCGACCTCAGCTTTGAGACTCGGGCTTATTAAACCAAATTCAGTCGTGACGGCCTAAAGTCTTACATGTTTACTGTTTAAAAGGTTTTTAAAGAAGCAGACCCGTGATTCTTCAAGAGCAAACGCAAACTGTTTGCGACGTACAGCCTGAAAACTGCTGATGGAAACGGTCCAGAACTCAGCAGAGGAGTGTGACTCAGGGAAAAACAGTGGCCAAAGCATACGCAGAATCCTCCCGAAGCAAAGCCAAGAAAGAGTTCGACCACAACACAAGGGCGTGAGGTTTAAGGGAGATGAACTTCAGTTTCTAGCTCAACCTTAGACTTAGACTTAGACAAACTTAACACACAAATGTACACAGAACATAATTTAGTTGCAGATAGGTCGCACGTAATTTGAGAAGAGCAGAGAGAAAAGCATTTCTAAATATAAATATTTGCACAGAATTGACAAAAAAATGTATGAAATGTACAGCAGCATGGGAAAAAAAGAGAATAGAACTAAAAATATAAGGACTATGAAATATGAAAATGCAAAGTGAAAGATATATTAAAGTGCAGTAGTGAAAAAGTGACCTGTGGAGTTAAACATTGTTTATATATATATATATATATTTTTATAGATATTCACAGAGGTAGCCGGATTTAAATAAGTATACTGAAGGGCATGATGTTCTGTACAGACCTGATGATCATACAGCAGCAGCATATAAACCGTTAGTGTTCAGAATTTAGCAGTCTGATGGGAAAAAACTGGTACAGAACCTGAGGCTGATCTTTAACTTGTGCTTAACATGCTTGTATTAATGCATGCTCAAAAATCCCAGAAAGTTGAATCTGGACATGAGATTTTGTTGGCGAGACCTCCTGATGGTGGAGGGATGGTGAGTGTCCCAGCTGTAGAAGACCAAAGAGCGTGAGAGGTTTTGTGAGTTAGAAATTAAGATGTTTTAAAAATGAAAAGCCAGTGGAGATTTTGATCTGATGTAATACGGTTACATCATCCGATGTAGAGCTGATGTAATACAATCTTGGGACTTTGGACTTTTCTGTTTCCAGAACATTTGGTATTTAACTTTCCACCTCCGATGCCAGACTGGTGGATAACAGAAGAAGCTCAGGTCCACATCACTGCTACAAATAGAAATCTTCAAGGGTTGTGTTGTTTTAATCTTAAAGAGGTCCTTAAATCAGATGTGCATCCATAAATAAATCCATAGAAATGGCAAACTGAACTTTAAATAAATAAACGAGTAGAGCACGTCGCTGTATTTAATTAGTGTTTAGCTCGGTTTCAGTCGAAGGTGCGAGAGGCGTCATGACAGCAGAAGATTTGGTGTCTGCCAGGTCACCGGGCTTTAAATCAGCCATCTCTCACTTTTCACAGTCGCTCAGCGTTTGCAGAGCTAAGGCGAGTGGATTTATCTCCACTGACACACTGTGTGTGATTGTGTGTGAGACAGGAGAGCGTGGACCTTGGGGAGATCATGTTCTCGCTCTGCTACCTGCCAACGGCTGGAAGACTCACACTCACTGTTATCAAGTGCAGGAACCTCAAGGCCATGGACATCACAGGATATTCAGGTAGGGTTATTTACACTATGAATGTGTGTGTGTGTGTGTGTGTGTGTGTGTGTGTGTGTGTGTGTATGACTTTATAATTGCCTTTTATTAAAGACTCTGCTTATCTATTTGTTTAAATTAATTCATGAATGTTTACGATCCAATTTTCTTATAACAGACTATTTTTATTTCTGAAATGCAAAGCTTAATCCCAGGGCGGGGCGGCCTGTGTCTTTTCTATGTGGAGTCTGCATGTTCTCCCCGTGTCTGCATGGGTTTACTCCGGTTTCCTCGCACAGTCCAAAGACATGCGCACTAGGTTAATCGGTGTCTCTAAAGTGGCCCTTAGTGTGTGACTGGGTGTGTTTGTGCCATATGATGGATCGGCGTCTAGAGCTGTTCCTTGCACCCAGAGTTGCCAGGTGGGCACCGGCTGGCCCGCGACCCCATGCAGATTAAGCAGAAGATAATGAATGAATGAATGGAATTCTATTAACCTGTTCATAATCTCGTTCTCACACCTTACGAACTTGTTTTAGCACATTAGGACATTAGTCTCGTTCCAACAGCTTAATAAGTCGTGGCCACGCCAATAAAAGTCACTAAGAGACGATGTGCCTCCAAGGACTTATTTTATGTATGTATTTATGTATATATTATATCATTGATTTAAATTATATTATTTACTTAATTTTGCTATTACTTTATTATACTTTTAAGTATTTACTTAATTAACATCTAGGCCATCGATGGAGGTCGGGTCCCTTTTTGATTCTTGGTTCCTCCCAAGGTTTCTTCCTTCTATCAGGGATTTTCCTTTCCACTGTCGCCCTAGGCTTCCTCAATTTGGGATTGGTCATAAGATAATATCAGATTGTAAAGCTGCTTTGAGACAATGCTCCATTGTAAAAAGCGCCATAGAAATAAATTTGACTTGACTTAATTTTATTATAAAGGCATTTTACGACCAAGTCTCTGTAAAAAAAAAAAATTATAGCAGGACTGATTCTGGATGAGCAGAATTATTGGCTTTATGAGAATATCTTACAAAATTGTTCAATTCCTAATACGAAATGAAGCTCCGATTTGGGCGTAATCGTCGCCCATGAAACGATCAACCCAAAGGCGACTTTGTCTAAATCTGTTTTGGACTGTTTTGTGTAATTGTTCCATCGCTCTTCAGGTCTTTAACCACGCCATTAAAGCAGTGTCTTATGGCCAAGTGTGAAGTGACAATTCAAATGAGCTCAGATATTTAAAAAAAGGCTCATTACGTAACGGTCTGAACTGGCAGCGATACTTTATATAAAATAAAGATTTCTCGTCAAAGGCAAATTGAATTCACGTTTGAAATCCTAGGCTATTAAAAATACGCCCAGAGGGCCTTTGGGTTCCGAGTCAAATGTCCCTGTCCAATTTGTTCCACTTGAGCTGCCACAGTTTGTTCCTGACTAATATAAAGAAATAATAAATCAGGCAGATCTCACAGGGACGGCTTGAGTTTGACATGAGGATGGAGAGATAAGAACGGATTGTGCGTTGTACTGGCTCAATTTACCAGAGATCTAAGATTATTAGCAGAGCTAGACACAAACCCTGGGAATAAATGATGGATTTGGACCCCATTAGTGCAGACAGGTGCTGATGCTTGGAGATAAGGCCTGGCTCACAAGTTCCTCAGAAAACACCTTTTACGTGGCGCTTGCTTTTCTTGCTAAAGGTCTGCATTGTCTCGAACTGGAGGCTCCAGAATTACGATTGACCTTCACTGGGAGCTGACGTCGCTTGTTCCAGCTCCACTGGTTGTTGTCTGAAATCTGGAGTTATTTACTTATTTGGTTTGCCTCCTCGTCCACCTCAAATACACTGCTCACTGATCAAAAATCAGGGGACATTTCTTAATAAATATAAAGAGGATTGAACAAGAACTGCTGGATGATCTGATCCCGTCTGTACCCCATCACTGTTAGTGTGTTTTGACACTCTTGGGTGACCATACACCCTACTGAACACAATGTGGGGGAACTCTGGTCCAGTTTGACCTTCTTCTGTTAGTCCCATGAACATTTGCTACTTAATCACCATAACTGATTTTGCATTTCATTTACATAATTTACAAAACAACTTTTAGACTTTTCATTTGCTTTTCTGATTAACTCGTTTACTGAAATAAAACCGAATGCTTCTTTTTTAAATCACGTCATACTCATTTTGAAATATCCCCCCACTTTTGTGGGCATTTATGGCACATGACGAGCTTAACCGACGTAAAAGGACCACATATAAAAGATTGTGGTCACACCGTTCTGAAAACAATCCGATAGGGGTCACATTTGTTACGAGCAGTGGTGGTGTTTTTAATTAGGACCCAATTATGCAGGGTAAGTATATCCCACATCGTATAATAATAAAGGGGAAATAATATAGAACAACTAAAAAGGGATGAAGAGCGGAGCGTGAGACTCCTAACATAATAAAACCCAAAGGATAAAGGGGCGCGCCGAGGTTGCGTCCCAATTGGGAGAAACGCGCGACCTAGTCGCGAGAGTACGCCAAAGCGTCAGTCGGGGCATGCGTGCATAAGGCACGGTTGGGACGTCTCTTTAATGGCGAGGCACGAAGGTAGTCCAAACGCCAGGGAGCGAAAGTGAGCTTGAAAGTGCATGCAACACTAAAAAACCAAAACCGGGATACGTCTTATAGAGTGCGTCTTTACCCGGTGGTAACTCCATTAACACTTGTGCCCCCAGATCCCTACGTGAAAGTGTCTCTCATTTGCGACGGGAGGCGTTTGAAAAAGAAGAAGACCACCATCAAGAAGAACACGCTCAACCCCACCTACAACGAAGCCATCATCTTCGACATCCCACCAGAGAACATGGACCAAGTCAGCCTGCACATCTCGGTCATGGATTACGACCTGTACGTAGAACTCGTCACGCTCTCAGGGTTCGAGCCAGTTGGCCACTGATCAGCTGTATTTCTAAAATCATATCATGTCCAAGTAAAAGCCTCTTAAAACATCTCTAATGGTGTAATAAATGGCCTGCGATCCTTAAATTCTAGATCACATCCTCATCTTCATCATAAGCCCGACTCCCAGTGACCTTCTGATGAATTAGTAGTAGCATTTAGCTTCAGCGAAATGCTCTGCGTGGACTTTACATGCTCCGCGACCTTTCATTTTGTTCTGCTCAGAACAGATTATGTCTCAGTTGTACTCGGTCAGACACTTACAGAGAGCCGGAGGGAAAGAGAAGTAGTAAGAGGAGACGAGACAGAGAGAGAGAGAGAGAGAGACAAAAACAGTTTATATGTAAACAAAGAAGCAGCTCAAGCCAAACTGAAAGCAAAAAATGTGGCTTCCCTGATCATATTAGAACCAATGCAGGGACCAAATTATATAAGACATATACTTATGGGCTTTTGAGTGGCACCATGGTCTTGTCCTGACGAGCCTTTGGACTGGCTGTGTCTAAAGGAGGGGAGGCCCATTGGCGATCATCTCATCGTGCTGTGACAGTGACCCCTGCTGGTCCAGGGATGAACTGACATCTCGTATAGATCACACAAATACTGTGTACTGTGTTCTCCAGGAACAGGCACCCACGACCCTAACGTACAAAACGTGGGGTTCAAATGTAAAAAAAGTGCGTTAAATGCATTGACAAAACGCTGATTAAGATCTAATGCCTAAGAACAACCCGTCTCGTGCAGATGTTGTGTTTGCTTTTTCCAAAATAATTCCACACGATTGCGTTAAGATAATCAGAATCCTGTTCTGTACGCTCCCTTAAGAACTTCTTGATGTAAAAAAAGTGCATAAAACCAAATTTATAGATCCACCCTCATGCACCCCCATGCTTTAAGCCTGTCCTGTTCCTGTTCATCGTCTCTCATTTCCAGAGTGGGTCATAACGAGATCATAGGCGTGAACCGCGTCGGGTGCGGAGCCGAGGGTCTGGGCAGAGACCACTGGAACGAGATGCTGGCGTACCCCCGCAAACCCATTGCACACTGGCACCCCCTGCTGGAGCCCAAGAAATCGGAAAAAGAGGTATGTTTTTTTTAAATCTTAGAGCAGTACAGTCAAGTCAAGTCAAATTATTCCTATCGTGCTTTTTTTTAAATGGAGCACTGTTGACAGTGGCAAGGAAAATCTCTAAATGTTGAAGGTAGAAACCTTGGGAGGACCAAGACTCAAAAAGGGAGCCGACCTGCTTGGGTGGCCTGTATGTATTTGAAATTTGAAATAATTCAGCTGGTATTAATAGTAAAATGAAGTAAATAATAACAATTGAATTAAATAATGTGAGAGTTGAGATAATGAGTCCTCAGTGGGAAGTCCTTGGAGGCACATGGTCACCTGATGACTAAATAATGGAGGGAGTTACGGCACTGCGGGCATTAGAGGAACATCGTACTAATTCCAGAACATCAGTTTGAAGAGAAAAGAGAAAATGTAGTTACTTATTGGTTAGGAGCACAGAGTCTATTAATAATCGCTGATGCCAGGTGCAGCATGAGACTCTGGCAGAATATACTATAGCAGCATAGCTAGATGGAGGAGAACCAGAGGAGAACCAGAAGGTAACACGGCCGCGTGAGAGGTCTCACAGCAGGTCTCTTTTACTCTAGAGAAACCAAGATTGGTCCGATTTAAGCAATTGTTCATAACTAATCATTTATCAGATCAGTTAACGATCTTCATAACACACATTTTGAAGCATGATATGAATAATTCAATAGGAGTGATAATATTGTTTTATTTATAAGCTCCACACCAAGCCTTTTCACACCGAGTTCTACGTTCTTTGTTGGAACACACTTTCGCTTTTTTTTTCTTCTCTTAATGTGTGATACGGCTAGATCTTGATATGGCCCACATTATATTTCTCCTTTACAAGTAAAAAGTAGACTGGTAACAAACAGAAGATATTCATGTATGGATCGATCCGTATACCATGGATTATTTCCAGATATTGTGTTTGGCTAAATGTTTTTGCTTCTCTGCTGCATCCAGATCTTCATACACTGGACATTATCATTGGGGAAACAGGCTCGGGGACTGTGCTATAGCTATAGCTACAGTTGTTGGTTACAGTTAATGCATTATTCATCATGTTCATTCTCTGGCAGATCCTGATTTTGAAACACAGGAAGAAGGAGATTCTTCCCCACTGTTCACATCTCATGGTTTGTGTTGCTCGTTTCTTTTTCAGTGGAAAACCAGGACGGCGAGTTTCGACAGCCAGGGCTCGTGTCCCTCCCCCAAAGCGCCCGCCAGCCCTTGAAAGGAACCACGTGTGAGCCGAATCCCTTTCCCTCTGACTAGCTTCCTGTCTGTGTGCCTGTGGAAAAAAAACTGAAAGAGAACAAACCAAGTCCAGAACACCACACGTCGCCGTCTCCTCGGTTCCTCCAGGGCTGGAGCGCTGGGCCAGTATCAACTTCTGCAGTATTTGTCCCAAACCTGCTTTGCAGTCAGTTCCAGGGGCCTCACGTACGGGTCCTCGCAGACCCCTTTTTGCTACAGCACCGATGAAAGATTTTCGCGTACCTTTCGAAGGACCGGATGAAACCCGAGCCATGCGTTCTCTGAGGGATTCTCGACTCATCTCAGAAGCTGTTTGTTGGACGTGAGCTGAGCTTGGAAAGGAGGATGAGCTTATCTCACAGAGCCGAGCGCCTCCAAGCCGAAACGGATGCTAAAACATGGCTTACTCATCACCGAATCAAAGGATGGTGCTTCACTGCAACGGCTACAGCAGAGCAAAAGGGAAAGAGGGGCTCGTCAGCTGTTATTCATGAATAAACCTCTTCAAACCCTTTTGGGGAGAAAAAAGTAAAAAAAAAAAAAAAAAAAAACGAAAGCGATGATGTCGCTGAGACTTTTACAATAGCCGTCCTGAGATATATTGATGTCGTGATCGGAAATTGTGTGGCTTTGTCATCAAAAATGCGTTTGCCAGTGTCGAAGAGCACAATGATCTCAAGTGCTTTATTCGTTTCTTGAATCCCTTCTCACACAGACATACCTGAGTCGTGTTGGCTTGATGTTAGTCACGGATAAAAACCTGACTCCGTCAAACCCGGCACTTTTAGGTGGCTTTTTTAATCTGGCACTTTCCAGCTAAACCTGTAGCTCTGTAGTTATTTAAGATGTTAAGCCATTTGTTGTCAGTTATGCAACGATTCCATTCGTGTAATACAGGTTTATGGAGATTTATAACGAAATCCTTACACACCAGGAGCAAAGCTAACGTAAGCCATCGCAAAATCAAACGTACAGCCAAGGAAGAGGCATTTATCTAATCTTAGAACATGGAAAGATTGACCCATTTAGAGCGCAGAACAAGAAAATCCCTGAACAACAGGAATAAGACTAATTGAATATGGAAATTCAATTATTATATAAGGATGAATTTTGGGATTATGAAAGATTGACCCATTTAGAGCACACAAACGAGGACCAAGACGATTCAAAGTTACTGCTTATAAAAGCAGAGTCATTTATGTTAGAATTATTTCGAGGGAATAAAAACGTAAGCTATTTAAAGCACAAAACTGGCAATGTGTTCCAAACAGATGAGTCATCTTAAAAAAAAAAAATACAGATCACCGCAAATGTAAATAAAGGAGTGACATTTATGAGGTTTGAGCCACTGAGAGGACAAATGTAAGCTCTGACGTTCTGCAGCTACAGTAATGTTCAACGACGAGCAGATTACGAAGATTAACCACTTAGGAGGCAAAAAATAGGATCAGTTATCGAAAATAAAGTCATTGGTCTGGGAAGGATTTCAGATTATGATAAAAGCCACTCAAAGCACAACAGGAACATCATTTCTATTTCTAAAGCCCATCTTACAATGGAGCGTGGTCTCAAAGCAGCTTTACAATTTTAGATTATCTACGGTCAAACCATAATTACCCAAACCCATGTCTAAACGGTATAAAGAAGAAACCTTTGGGAGAGCCAACATTTAAAAAGGGACTGTTACATTTAATGAAGTTAACTAATTATTATAATTATAGTTAACTACAGATTATAGTAAAAAAAAAAAAACAGACAATTTTCGATTAGTTATAAACAACGCAAGTAAACTTAATAAGGAACTTCAGATGATGCTTTATTAATTAGGCCCAGAAATAACATGGAATGTAAAACTGTCAAAATGCTCAGATTTAACCATCGTGGGGGGAAAAAATTGGATGGATTTTCATATTATGAATAAAAATATTGAAGCTTAACACTTAAAAATGAGCAACAAATTCCATCTAAGAAAAAGCATAAATTATATATATATATATATAGCTTAACACAAAAAAATGGCAATGACAATGACAAAAATATAAAATATATATATAATAAAAGAAAAATATATATATACAGTCGAATCCGGTTAATGGGACCACATCAAGACGCGGTCGTTTTGGTCTTTATAACCGGCTG
>JAUZSV010423189.1:0-10648 GCA_034780495.1 Parotocinclus cesarpintoi
ACGCTGCCTCACAACAAGAAGGTCCCAGGTTCGATCCCAGGCTGGGTCCTTTCTGTGTGGAGTCCTTACCTCCTCCCCCTGTCTGCGTGGGTTTACTCCGGGTACTCCGGTTTCCTCCCACAGTCCAAAGTCATGTGTGTTAGGTTAATTGGTGTCTCTAAAGTGGCCCTTAGTGTGTGACCGTGTGTGTGTGTGTGTGTGTGCCCTAAGATGGATTGGCACCCCGTCTAGGGTTGTCTAGAGTTGCCGGGTGGGCACCGGCTGGCCTGTGTGGATTGAGAGGAAGAAAATGGATGAATGAACGTATAGCAATCAGGCAAATCATTAATCCAAATACACATAAATTAAATGGTTACTGAACAGTCTGTTCTCATCTCTGATGTGGGGGTTGTGAATAAAGACCCGAGCCACTTTAATCCAGGTCGTGATGTCACCAGGGTGTACTGTGGACACACAAACTGCTCTGGGTCCGGACCTTTTAATGTTTTGGCTGATGGGCGTTTACCTTGAAGTGAAGATCTAATATTTGATTTTTCTTTGTCGTCGTCGTAGCCTCAGTCCACTGATTTTACCCAGTACACCAGTTATGGAGACGTTTCCGGGGGAGCCAGAGGTCAGATCACGTTTACTTTGTTTATACTTTCATCCTTTATCAGTAGGGGTGTAACGATACAAAGGTTGTACGATGCTTGTTCTTTTCATTATGACTTTTAATGCAGCTGCATATTCAGAACACCAGGGGGCGCAAATCAGGTCGTGCACGCTCTTCCGTTCTCAGTGATTTGACTGACTTTGTTTAATTTGACTTGATATTAGGCCAGACTTTTTTTATTGCTTCTTTCGCGGATCCGCCGATGATCATATTTTAAGAACACACACAAAAAAAATGTTGGGGTATTTCTCGGAACCGCCGCAGCACCAATGGTTGAAATAAAAAAATATATATATATATTTTTTAGCTTTTTCCGCCCTCCGATGGAGAGCCAACGGTTTTCTTCTGTTCATTTCATTTTTTTCCAGATTCACTTTAATTTAATTGTAGGTTAAATACATTTTATTTTTAAATAAAAATTTATTTTAATTTCTTCCTCCTTCCTTGTATTGATTCCACATAGTCCTCGAGAAATTAAAAAGTACTGAAAAATAAAGTTTAGATTTTTTTTTCCTCCCTCCTCAGTAGATTTTTAAGTAGGGACATCCGAGGAACAAACAATTTAAAAAGTCTGGCCTTAGTTTTTTAGGTTTATATTTGTTTCTTTGGGTCCATAATCTATAAGAATTGACATATATTGTGACGCCTGTAGTCTGGCTACAAAATCATTCTGAAATTACACCAGTAGCTGGCGCTGTTTGCACTGACATCGTACATCGTTAGCTTGGTAACATCTGCCTTAAACGAATACGGCATAATGAATTTAATTAGGATTTGTTTTCAGCTGCAGTTACAGCTTAAGTCAGTCAGTTTTATTGCCAATTATTAGCATGCTTCAGAATCGGCATGCCATGCAGTTACACTGCTCCACCAGCAGATGGCTGTTTTAACTAAACTTACATTTGCTCTGCACTAATCATTTTTTCGTTACTTGCTTTTTTTTGCTGGAGAATTGGCATGTCCCTGCAGGTAAAGTTACACTGCTCCACCAGCAGATGGCACCCTTAGTGTGCTAAGATCAGCTGTAAGCCAATCACTTTTATAAGAATTGTTAGAATGATGTAAAATCCTGTGGAACTGTCACGCCATGCAGATACACCCGTACACTCGTAGACGGCGGTATTTTTACTGACAGTAAAATGTATTTTGGCCTACAAATTAATAATAATAAAGTGATAAAAGTCATGCATAAATATTTACGCTTTGACCTAGGATGCTTTGCGTATTAACATAAGTCTTATGATTAAACAATTACTCTTCGACAACAAGAACAACAGGACGCGGGGGGCCGGTCGGGGGCACCCCCATGCAGCTCTCCAGACAAAACCGCGTGTCAAAATATCAACTGGGGTGCTAAAGAATAAGTGTTTAGTGCGGCGTGGGGGAAAATGGAAATAAAATCAAGTTGGACGATGCGACTTCTTGTGTTAGTGGTAAGGATAGACCGAGCTTTGCTGGACGGGTTATTTTATCGTTCCGATTAAATTAACGGCGCCTCCTGTTTTATGTTAGCTGCAACTGCATTAAAAAACAACGAGCAGAGTATTCCGTGGCCTCACTTACTTACAGTAAACTACCTTAGACTTAACGTCACACTGCCTGTCTGCATTTGCTCTGCTGCCGAGCATCATGGGTTAATAACACACCTCGGGGGAGGTGAGGAATCGGAGACGTGGGGTTTCTCCCGCAGGCGCATTACAAAATCCCTGTCTCAAGAGTACGGCGTTCTAACGTAAACGTCCTGGAGCCGGTTTTCATTCGTAATTCTCGGATTAATTCTCAGCTTTTAGGTCCAGCCATCAGTCTATCCGTACAGCGAGGAAAGACGCGACGCAGACAAATGAAGGCTTGGTCTCTGCATTACCTTTTCACTACATTTTCGTATGGTGGAGGTCAGTTCACTCACTACCATATCTATACACTTCAGGCAGGGAGACTTCAGCTTTTGGATCTGCTTTTTCACTATGGCCTCAAAGGCCAAATCTGGAGTAAACAGGCCTGTCCTGTGGAGGAATTCGGGTGGCAAAGGAGAGAAAAAGACAAGGGGAAGGGAAGGGAAGGGAAGGGAAGGATGGAAGTAGCACGAGAAGCAAGAGAGAGCGGGAACAGGATGGAAGAACAGACAAGACAGCACAGAGGAAAGAAGAGGCAAGTGAGACCTTCAGTTTCTCCTCAAGCCATTCATCTGAATGCTGGAGCCAAGACCTCGCTCTTACAGAGAGAGAGAGAGAGACCTCAGCATGCACGTCACAAAGCGAGGAACACTTCAGACTGCAGCGTTACACACTCGCCTGGTCCGAGACCTCCTCAGAGTCCCCTCTTCGTCCCCTCCCAAAACCACAGGGGAGCTCATTACACCCACAGCGGCAGCTCAAAGTGGCTTAAAATCCTACGTAGGAAAACGGCGACAATTTACTAATATATGATATAAAGTTTCAATATTGCATCAAAGAACATTCTTGTGGATGTCCTAAGAGTTTGTCTTCAGAACTTTAAGTTGTTTTTTTGTGCTCAAGCTCACGTCCTTCTAATGTGGGGGCACCCCTGGTCTGTACCAGGCATCCAACAGACCTCGAGAAGCAATGAGAATTTCTACAACTGAACTTTCAGTGCCAGGAGCCCAGACCTTGACGACGGTGCCAACCTGGTTTGTATCACAGCCCTGGAAGTGTTGAGCTGAGGCATTGGTTGGCACTAAATGGTATGGCGCAGACCAGTGGCGCCCCCACAAGTCCGTGTTGTTATAAAGAGGCTACAAGTGAGGAACATGAGACGGATTATGGGACTTGAGCAAACCAACATGAGGTGCATCGCTACAGTCTTTCATAGTGGAGTCTGGACGCTGGAGTCTTACTGCAAGGTGGTTTGTGTGGCGTTGATAAAAATTGCTAAACATCTGCACTGATAAGGCCAGACTTTTTTAAGTGCTTGTTCCTCGGATGTTCCTACTTAACAATCTACTGAGGATTGAGGAAAAAAAATTTTTAAATAAATCTTTATTATTCAGCACTTTGCAATTTCTCGAGGACTATGTGGAATCAATACAAGCAAGGAGGAAGAAATAAAAATTTATTTTTATTAAAAAAAATAAATACATTATTTAACCTTCAATTAAATTAAAGTGAATCTGGAAAAAGATTTAATTAACAGATGAAAACCGTTGGCTCTCCACCGGAGGGTGGAAAAAGCTGAAAAAATTTTTTTTTACTTTTTTTGGAGTTTCAACCATTGGTGCTGCGGCGGATCCGAGAAGATTTTTCGAATATGATCGTCGGCGGATCCGCGAAACAAGCAATAAAAAAAGTCTGGCCTAATCTGTACTGTACTGATGTACCGATGAGCACAGACACGCCCCGTGGGAAACAGGGCAGCCTTGCCTTTAAGTGACGGAACATTTCACCTCCCTTTTGGAGCAAAAGCTTCACTGTTCTTCCTCTCTCCAGTCGTAGTAACCTTCCAAGATTTAGACGTCTGGAGTGGGTTTGTGGAACCAGCTTCCATTTGTTCTATTTCAGTTCAATCCACCTAGCAGTTCCACTCCAGCACCCAGACATTTCTTCCAACCACAGCAAGCTACACTGGCCATGCCTCGGCCATTCCTCCCATTTCTGTCCAAGCACAAGCACAGAGCTCCCGCTCCCAAAATCCCTGTGCGGCACCGTCGCTTAACGGGTAGGTGGTGGCAGGGATTGGGGAGCTGGGGCACATGGTGACCCTCCACCAGGGCTTTACCTTTTTGGTACACTGCCTAACGGTACTGACTAGCTCAGAAATGACCATGTCCACACATTTCTGGCAAGGCTCTTTTATCTTCCCAATCTGCCTTTTCACAATGGTCTCAAAAGCCATGTCCGGGGTGAAGAGCCCAGTTCTGTCCGTCAAAGAGGAGGCGGACAGGTCCGGAGAACAAAAAAACAAGGGAGGGAGGAGAGAAGAATGAGCGAGAAACAAGGATCAGGCAGAAAGAAAAGTGTTAACTGAAACTGTCACGATATTACGGTTTAGAGGCATCATTTTAAAGCAAAACCAAAAAAATGAGGGACTGTTTTAAAAAGACTGTTTAGGAATGAAGGAATAAAAAGTGAGCTTTTCTGGATTATGTTAAGAAATCTGGACTAAATGGGTTTATTAGAGACGGTCAGTGGTAAAATCAGTACGTTAGCACATAACACAAGGTGTGTAGTCCGTTCCCAATTGTGGCTACAGACAAAAAATGAATTGGTTCAACTTTAGGATGGTCACACAAACAAAAAAAGGTTTTAGACTAAAGCTACAGATTAACGAGGCAAAGAAATCACAGGCCTGTTGTCCAAATTCATACCCTATTCCCTATCTAGTACACTATTAAGGGTCATCCAGTTGGTAATGCTCCCACACTAGGGCCATCCTCGTGGACCCAACTGTGGCAACTGGCAGAGGTGGGACTTGAACCCTAAACCTTCTGGTCCATATTCCAGTACGTTAACTGTACCTCATACCCTTCGATACACAAGCTTGGCACTCAAGGTCGGCGAAAGTCAATCATTAAGACTACTCCGTACTGCCCCCAGGTGGTGGGATGAACTTCTTGAGCACTTTGGCGAAGACAGAAACTGCGCTTATGTTTTTAATTCCTCTTTTGTTCCTTGGATTTGGTTCTTGAGCTGGTCCTTATTTGCACCAGCGTAACAAAATGTCAACTACAAAGAATAAGCAGAACCTCTGCAAGGGAAAAGGGTAGCTCCAAACTGCTGTAGATGCCAATTAAGCTGTCTGGTGAAGAGGAAACGAGTGAGGGGACAGCTTTTCTTTTGGTTATTCGTTTTAGAATGAATTTGAGCATCTCTGTCCTTCCTGCTTTGTGACGCGTCCTCGAGATTGTGAAAGACGCCTTGTAAATACAACTTTTCCTTTCTGTAAACACGGCTGTGTGGCAACACAATCCTAACACTAACATAAACCGCTCTCAAGCCGAGTGGGACTGAGACTCGGCAGGAACACTCACATACATCTGAGATGCAAGTGCTGGTAGGCTTTTTGGTTGCAGAGGGAGACCACAAAGGGGGCAGTTTGCCACAATAAGATCTGGAGGCCCGGCCCCATGACCCCGGTCAAGAAAAAAGCAGGGCTATATAGAATGAAAAAATAAATTTCAAATGCATGTTTGATGTAATTTCACATCTTAAGAGTGGCCCTTGAGGCTGGAATAAGAAGATTTGTATTTGCTCCAAGTGGAAAAACATGGAGCCGACCTCCCCTCGTTGGTTCTCCAAGCCTTGTCGCTTCAGCACGAAACAACAATCCGGAGTTCCCTATGCATCGCTCCTTTTTGGAAATTCATAACTGAGATACGTTTGGTTTTTATTTTCCCTGGTGAAGATTCCAGATAAACGCACCCGGGCTCCAAAAGGTTTAACAAACGTCTTGTGCGCTAGACGGGGAGTAACCCAACGATTCCAGTCTCGGGTTCGAACTGGATAAATGACCTGATCAACACAACACATCTAAACACCGACTCCTCTCCCTGATAATGAGAAAAGTCTTGAGGAGTTAGGGAGAGGTTTGTGGTGCCACTGTGAATAGATGTGTTGTGATTAGATGAAGCTTGCCCTGGACAAACCGGCACGGAAATGTGATGTGTTTTCATGTGTGATTGTGTGTGATACGATCACAAGAGATGATGGAAGAGGGTGGAGACAGGAGACGTGCCTGATGCCGTGGATGTTCTTTATGGCGTAGCTGATCTCCTTCCGTAGCTCCTTCTCATCAAACTCCATCTGTACAGACAGAAAGCATGCTCTTAAATAAAAAACAACATTTTTTGCCAAACTGTGAAAAGAATGCGAACCTTAATATGTAATGACCTGAAGCTTAATAGTAGCCTTCAACGGCGTTCCCGTGTGACCTTTCCTAATACAATTTTACATCCGTATTCCGAGCCCTGGCTGAGTTTTCTGAACTTATCCATCACGTCCGGATCACAAGCTTGATCCTGACTTGTGCATTCTTGACGTAGACTAAGGGCTGAGCTGGGGTTCCCAGTAGAACAGGTTTAGGGCGATTCTGGGATTCTAGGTTGTTTCTTTACCACTCAGGTACGTTGATTGCTGGGGAACTGGGTAGCAATGTCTCACGTGATCCCTCTTGCCTGTGTTACCTTCTCTTTCTTCTCTTTCTAGTTATGCTATGCTGTAGTTAGTGCTGCCGGAGTTTCATGCTATACATGGCATCAGATTGTGGTTATAATCAATAAGTAACTATGTTTTCTCTTTTCTCTCCGACCTTCTCTCTTTCTGGTTTCTCTTCCAGTCCTCCAAAGGGCCTCCCACTAAGGATAGGGCCTTTTTTGAGTCTCCGTCCTCCCAAGGATTCCTCCTTACAACTTTTAGGGAGTTTTTCCTTCCACTGTCGCCCTACGCTTGCTCAGTTTGGAACTGGCCTTTTAAAATAAAATACATCGTCCTGTAGATTATGATTTTTGACTAGACCCGTATGACCTTACGGCTCAATACACCTGCAAATCCAGCTACTTCCTTCACACTACGGCCTTTGGCACGCCCAGAATCACTCACTACTTTTTGCCAATCATTAGCATCTGCTTTGCGACTCACAATGTGGTTTTCCACACACTGAGCAAGACCTGCATCGCACTGTACCACCTCTTCTCAATCTATGAACCCTGTCGCACACCCCGCACATATTTAGAGCCCGATCATCCTCCTGTAACGCCATCTATAGGAGCCTGAAGTTACTACCACTTTAACCTACACATGTTGAGTCATATTTTTGTTCTGCAGCTTTCAGGAGGTCATCTTTTGCCCCGGCATCAGCATTATACCTTGTGCTCTTGGTGTGGCCTTGGCAGGAGTGCCAAGCTCAGGATTATTATTGATTATTTGATTATTATTACAATCTTCACGTGGATCTGTGATTCCTCCAAGCTCCTCTGAAGCATTTCTTTAACCATCCAGAGGTATTCTGACATGGCTGTAGATCAGAACACATTTTGTGATTTTTGTGTAGAAGTTACTGATGTGTTTGGTTTATATTTGGCGCAGAACGGTTTGCGTTTTCTAGCCGCAGAGGTGAAACCAATTTATGCTTCGATCCCTAAGAGAACCTGGTCTGGCTGATAGGCGTGAGTCATCAGTTCATGATTTCTAAAAACACAATAAACGGCAGTCTGGAACCGATAACCACGACCAGATCCAGAGTAATCAGGCGAGAGTGATTCAAAAAAGCTCATGCTGTAGCAGAACTTCCTGTCGGACTGCTGATCCAGACAGTGTTTTAGTGTCAAGATTTATGTATCATTGTGAGGACCAAACGTCCCCAGAAGGATTAAAAAATGTATCATATTTAGCTTTATAGGAAGTTATGCTGGTCTTCAGAACAAAAACTGCAACCAAACAAAAACAAAAAAGAGTGGAGAGATTTGCTTTAAGTAGCTACAGAGTGATTAAAGCAATGGAAAGTCCTCATAACGTCAGAACACGCTTGTGTGTGTGTGTGTGTGTGAGTGTGCGATGTGTGTTTTTCTGTAAGCAGGAGGCGAATGTTTTACTCATAAAGCCTGTAGTCAAGGCCGGAGGGAGCCGCGAGTTTGGGTCATGACTCACTTTTTGGTCGCTAAAACCTAGCGGGGAGAATCTCGGCGCTCTTTAGCATTTGTAACGAGAACCGGAGCAGGCTTCTTTTTAAAAAACAAACTGATGATCTTTATGAATGTCAGTAGACAGTTTTGAATTTTTCCAAAGTTTTATGGAGTTCAGTCGCTGGCTGAAAATCCTTCACCCCTTAAAGTTCGTCATGGATGGTCTTGGGATGGGATATCATTTCTAATTTCCTAGAAGCTACGTTTTTATGACTTTATTTTGTCAAATTGTCTGCACATTACCATAGTAACACAGGGGTTTAGACGCTTTGCACACAGTGTTTCTAAAACAATAATATCATCCAAATTAATGCGATTTACATTAACATTATGCTTTCAGATTGTTATTCTCTTTCCTGTCAGCAGGTGTCGCAAGGGTTTGCTCGTACTAGTTTTCTGTCATTCAGACATGAATTGAAAACATAGACCATTTTTATTTCCTATTATTATTCTTTAGACGCCAGACGTTAACGTAAACGACCCTGTAGATATATATGGATGCTTTATGGGTGGCAACTTTTTTCATATATGCTAATTTTATTCGCATTTTTCCATATATTGTAATCTGACGATGCAGAACAACCACAGATTCAACAATCTTTTTAAAGGATTCATTTGATTCCAGCTTTGAAATGATTCCTGGTTCATGGCAACTTTTAATCAGAACTGTTTCTGTACACATTTATTTTCTCGTACATGTCATTTAAGGTCCCTGTGTTCTCCAAAGAACAGATTCATCAGCTTTAACGGTTTGTAGCCTGGCGGATTCGTTTTAAGCGCCGTGTCTTTCCGAGCGCCAGGGTGAGCGAACACGCACCTTGACCAGTTCGAACGGGAAGCGTTCGTGAAAGATGCGGTTGATCCTCGCGCCGCCGGAGAGCTCGTACGTATCGATCTGATCGCCCGAGCCCTCGATCCGCTTCTCGAAATCCACCGAGAACTGCTGCACCATCCTAAATAGACGTAGACATAACATAACGCACCGAGGCTGTATGTATGCTCGCTGCAAAAGTATGTAAACACACCCTGTCATGCAGAAATGCAAACAGGTCGTGTAAAAAAAAGAGAACAGGCCTATAGAACAAGTGGTACAAGGGTCTCAGGCACAGAAGTGCTGCTGGAGTTATTAAACACCTCACTGTCACTGCTGGAATGAAAATGGTCCACCAGCCAAAAATGTCCAGCCACCAGCATCCTGTAGGCAGAATTATGAAGCATCAGCTGAGCTACTAACTTTTTACGTCTACAAGGCGAATGTCTTTGCTGAGAAACTCCAGCAGCACTGCTGTGTAAATTGGGACTCCAAGCTTACTGCCAAACATCAACCTTGCTAAAGAGAGAGAGAGAGAGAGAGAGAGAGTTACTGACTGCAGCAGAGCCTTGGTCTTGCGGGACGGGTCGTCCGGGCGGAAGTTCTTGTACTCCTCCACCTCTTTCTCGATGGACAGGAGCTGGCTCTGGAGCTTACTGCGCAGTCCAGGCAGAGTGTCACGGATATGATTGGTCAGTTGCTAGAAGAAGGAAAGAGAAACCATGATACGTATGTGTTAGATGGCGCCGTTTCATCTCCACTCCCAAGGTTCGACTGAATTACAGAGCAAAAACAAAGCCGACCTGGTTAAGCGTTTTCTGCAGGTACGGGGTGCCCATGCGATCGGCCAGGTGTCTGTAAGCAGGGTGAGACAGGAAGAACTTCCTCTCCGCAGCCATGGCAGCATTGATGTCCTTCTTCCCGTCGATGTCCTTCTGACTGCGGTTCACCACGCCGATGTAGCCTAGCGTAGCCAAGGACAATAACAACGCAATAACTACAGATAGCTGCTAAATAAAATTATCTATAAATACGGAATCATTTAATACTGCAGTACTGATGTCAAAGTTTAAAAACAAGATTCAGGAAAATTTAATTATATATAATAATCATAAAAGTATACCATAATACAAAAACAAAAATAGTACTAATTATTATGATTATTATTATTATTATTATTATTAATAATAATAATAATCATAATCATAATAACTATTTATATCTGAGCAAAAGTATTTTTGAGTTTTTTATTATTATTATTATTATTATTATTATAATTATTATAATACCATTTTATTATACCTATTTATATCTGAGCCAAAGTTTTAAAAAAATTGTTATTATTATTATTGTTATTATGATTATGATGATGATGATGATGATGATTATTATTATTATTATTATACCATTTATATCTGAGCCAAAGTTTTTTTTTATTTGTTGTTATTATTATTATTATTGTTATTATTATGATTATTATTATTATTATTATTATTATTATTATTATTATTATTATAATAATTATTATAAAAATTATTAATAATATAAAATA
>JAUZSV010423220.1:0-10646 GCA_034780495.1 Parotocinclus cesarpintoi
TTTAGGTGTCCGAGTCTTCGGTCATAAGGCCTCTGCGTGACAGTCAGTCATTCATGTTGCTTTTCTCTGAATTCATTCCCGTTCTTCTTCGGTGAAGTCTAGTGACAAAACTGAACAGTATATTCCAAGAGAGATATGACCTGGGTGTTGTAAAGAGTGGGTATTGTGACCTTCGTTTTACTGTTGATTTTTGTAGTAACTTTTCTGTATGTTTGTCCTATTGCAGTATGATGAAAAGGCTATGGTTGATGCTGTGGCCTGGCTCAACCCTGTGACCTTCTGCTTTGACGTTACGGCTGACTTTAAGCACTACAAACAAGGTGTTTACACCAGGTGAGATGAGGACATGAACATAAGAAGAGTTGTCTGTGTGTTTGTACAGTCATTTTTCTAAATAATGGACAGCCGACAAAAATTCCTGCTCACATTCCTTGCTCGCACCTTGAGTGTTTCATTTCAAATTCAGTGTTGATGTGATCATTTTCTTTGTGTTTTTGGCATCCACAACAATGAATGCGCAAACTTTTTCTGCCCCATCTTCCCCAAGGGTATAAATAATTGTAGAGCTAACTATACTGCAGTGGAGAAAGGGATGAAATCTCTAGTGAAAATGGTTGTAATTTTCTTCAATACATTTTAATTAGTAATCCTATAACTATAATTTTAATTTGAGCAAAAAGATGAATCTTTTGATCTGGAAAGCTTTTGATAAATTCAAGTTGTGATCCATCTGATGATCTAAGTTATCCTGTTATGCTCTCACTATATTCCAAAAAGCATTTATTGATGTTACTGAAAGCTTGGCCTGTCTTTAAGTGCACCATAAATACCCGTGGGGTTTAAATCCTGTACAGCTGATATTGTAAAGGAGCTCCTTGATCTTATTTGGTCTTCAAGTAGTGGTTGTAAAACTTTTCTGTGTTTTGTGTCATTATCCTGTAGCTATATGGATCTGTCTCCAAAAAGATGCAAACATGCATTTTCACTCTTATTTTCAGATTTATATATATATATATATATATATATATATATATATTATAAATGAGAGTAAACCAGTATGTGGTATTATTATTAATTTATCTCATTTTTATTTTGACAGTCATCAGCTCAAGTGAAGATTATGATATTACTTGTGTGTGAAAGAAAGCCTGGTTAGCCTAAGAAAGCCTGGAAAGCCTAATGTTACTGACATTTGTTATTGGTGTTGAACAAAGCTGGGTAGTGTAGGTGTAATGGATACAAGGAAGTTAAATAACAAAAACAAAAGAAAATTATTATTCCCAGTTTGTAAAGAAGGAACTCTGTGTAGTCAACTGCTTCTTTAGGCGTCCAGGAGCAGTTGTTACCACATGCTGATACCACAATGCTGTTACAAAATGTGGCAAATAACTTGCAGATAACCTGTGTTTAATTCACTTAGCCAGATCCACTCCTGTGTAGATCACAGTGCAACGTCCATCCATGCTGCATCCCTGCTAAAAAGAATAGCATACATTGTGTTTTGGATGCTGGAATGCTAAGTTCGATTTACATTTACATTTATGGTATTTAGCAGACGCCCTTATCCAGAGCGACTTACAACTTATACAATCTTACAATCCAAGCAATTGTGGTTTAAGGGCCAAACTGTGGCAGCTTGGCAGAGGTGGGATTTGAAACCTGGACCCTGGTCCAGAGGCCAGTACCTTAACCACTAGGCTACCACAGTCCTATCAGTTCCATGTTTATCCACGTTTGTTAATGCTGGTTGGTTCTGGACTGGTACTGGTTTTACTGGTTTATCTGGTGAAATCACAGGGTCTTGCTTATCACTGTCCAAGTCACAATGTATGTAAACACAACAACATGTGCTTTTCTTTACTTTTTTATGTTTACTCCTATTTGTCAGCTTTTGCTTAGCAATGTGTTTTGTCTGCAAACTGAAGGCCCATACACAATTTTCTGGTTCACAGTGCATTCCCAGATCAGAACCTCTAATAGTATCAAGCCACAGTTTGTACCCTTGCGATAAATCAGTGGTTTGCTAATTTTTTTTTTGCTGCACCCCTCTTTTATAAAGAAGGATCATTTTGAGTCACTGACCCCAACCTACTCTGACACATGTACACCTTTGCTTCTAAACTCAAATCGAATTACCATTAGAACTAGTAAAACACTACATTTTATTAACTAAATAAAAAAAGAATACATTTACATTCCAATGTAAAATACACTATGCAATGTAAAATTTACATTCTTACAATAAACTTTGACATTTCTTTCTGTTGAAATCTTCATAGATCACCTGGGAAAAGCTCAAAACAATTGAAACAATGTTCTTAAATAAAACTGCTCAAATTTCTACCACTAAGTATTATCTTTATTAGAAATGCATTCATGTCAGATCTATAAATAATCCTATCAATATCATTTGAATGTATAAGGAGATGTATAATAGATATGCTGTGACATTTCATTCTCTTTTAAACATGTTGTTTTCATCTGTTTAAACATCTTTTAAACTGTTGTGAATAACTTGGCACTTGTCCAGTGATCCAGATGCATTAATGGGTTTTTCACTGAGAGATTTGTTTAAAAAGAAATTGTAGTTTGTAGACAAAAAAGAACTACTTTTGTCTGCCTTGGTAGAATATTCCCTGCAAACTATGTAGAATATTTTGGGTCAGAATCAAGCCACACAGACAAATTTCCTTCAGAGAATGACACTGCAGATTCATTTTGCTGGGGTATATTTTCCTGCACACCTCATTATGCCGTTGTTATCAAAGAGTAATATAATTGGGTTAAATATTCAAGTAAATTAACTTTTGCCTCACTTACATTGTTCTGTCATTATATTTTGCACCCCTCTTCTACCTAACAGTAATGCCACTAAACTGGGAGCCAAATCATGGATATTTAAAAAAAAAAACAGTCAAAAAATCTTAAAATCCATTCTAAATGATACTGGTAACCAGTGCCCTGGCCAACTGTTGTGCTAATGAACATTAATTTAACTGGATAGTTTTTAGGTAGTATAAAAGCTGTACCTCTGCTTCTACATTTTATAAACGTCAGCTATTCGAAAAAAATAACAGAAAACCTCCTTTTAGGTGAGAATGTAATTCAGATTGAGAGTTCCTCAAGGGTTTGTTTTATCTGATTATGATTATTGTCGTTTGAAATACTAATAAGCTTCTTATCTATTGTTAAACTTGCACCATGTAAAACAAATGCAACCTAATATCATTATTATATGTAAGGGAGTCTGGCTTCTCAACAGGGAAGGCACTGAGCCATGGCCAGTTACAGCCAAAAATGTGAGACTCTTAAAAAAGCACTGATACTCTTTAACCCCATCCGGCCACAGCTCAACACTTATCCCAGTGAGATGCACCTGCCCCTGATATATTAAAGTGAAAGTGAAGTGTTCTCTTTATTTATTTAATGAATAAGAAAGGCACTTAATGTTTACATCCCAAAGATTAGATTTATATAAAATTAGATTGATACCCTGTTTTTGAGAAGTATCTATTCAGAATAAAGCTTAAAAACGCTAAAAAGGCACAGATTATTATTTTGACCAGTTTATTTTTTATTTTGAAAAACTTTTCATTGGAGAAGTGCTAAAAACCATCCCTCAGAATTCACCTTTGGACGTCTCTATCTAAATATTGTGAAGTTATGCATGCTAAATCAATTTTAATTATCTAAACATCCAATCCAATGATGGTATGCAAATCTCTGAAGTTTAAAAAGTCATAACTTCAAGTCAAAATGTAATTCTGAAAATTGTTTCAGTTTCCTAAAACTTTTTTTTTACAAATAGATGGATAAAATCTTTTAGATAAAGCATTAAGTCCATTTAGAATTTTTGTGAGAAGAGCCTGTTTGCGCCAGAGCACCTCACATCTGTTGTTAAAAATAACTGTGTTTGTTGTTGGTTCTCAGTGGGCTTCAGATCTCCAGCAGACGTAGGTTGCGCTTCGTGTGTTGACATGTTGAAATATCAGGATATGTGTCAGTGAGCCTGTACGTTGTTTTGCAATAACACAATCGGGCTGTGATGTTTGTGTAGCGTTTACTTTATATGCCCGCTACGACACACAGTGGGTGAAGAAATGCCACTCCCTAGATCTATTCATTTTAAAATTGTGAAAGCTTGTTTCCGGTTTGATTGATGTTTCCTTCGGTCTGTGTTCACAAAGACACAGAACATCACAAAGATTCTGCATTCATATTGGCTTGCTTTTCTCTGCAGACCAAACGCTGAGATGATGAGGTCTCAGTTATGACAACTTATGTGGATATGTCTGGAGACAGCTCAACGCTGTCTTGGAAAGCAGCACCTGCTGTACCACAGCAGGAACTTAGATTTCATGGTGAAGTGTCTGGTGAGGAAGTGGGTACAGTGAAGATCCTTAAAGTGTGCTTCAATAGTAACAGCTCCAACTTGGGCAAGAACTTTAAACTTGTAAAATGTGACAGTACTTGGGAAATCAAGGTTAGTATGACTTACTTGTATGATATTTTTTTGTGTATAGCCCAGGTATATTACAGTGATACAATATTTACATGTGACAAATGAAAAAAACATTATACTTCTAAATTATTTATTGAGGAAAAAGTGTGCAATTATCTATTCCTTATCTGTGAGTGGCAAAATGATATGCACAGCTGTCAATATTTGGTGTGACTCCCTTACCCAGCAATAACTGCATAAACATTTTTGTTAACTGCTGATCCTGAACATCAGCTTGAAGGGATTTTAACGGATTCTTTCAAAGAGAACAACTTTAACTTCAGGAATTAGATGCCTTTCCTCACATTAACTGCTTGCTTCGGGTCCTTCCACAATATTTTAAGATCAGCACATTGACTTGGCTGATCCAAACCATTTACATTATTCCTCTTTATCCATACCATGTTACGTTCAGTGTCCTTACGGACATTCCAATTAACCAGTGTGAGATTGGTTGTTGGAGCCTTTGGATGTTTAAAAGTTGCCTCTTGCTCTTTTGTGACTTTGTGGATTATTTGGCGTGTTCTTTGTTGGTCCATCACTCCTGGAGAGGGTAATGGTGTTCTTGAATTTCCTCTATTTGAACATTTGTCTGACTGTGGATTGGTGGAAGTCAAAACTCTTTAGAGGTGGTTTTGTAACCTCTTCCACCCTAATTATCATTAGCTCTTTTACTTAGATCTTTATATAACTATTTTGTTCATGTTCAGATACTGTTCAACAAATGTGTTTTAAAAATCTGACTAAATACACGCTTGATTGTCATCCCACTGATTGAATAGGCTGAACTCTGATGTCACCTTGAAATGAACAGCTAATTCTTAGGTATTTTTGCCACTTGCATATATGTAATATAAAACAATATCTCTCAGATAAATCATAGTTTTTTTCTCTAATTTGTTTAATTGGGTCCAACCAATAAAGTTAAATGCAACACACTCCAATAAATCTTAAATAAAACGTTAAATAATCATTCAGATTGGAGAAAGGTGGGTAAACCTCTGGGCTTATTACTTCTGTTCAGTTAATACGAATAGATTAAATTAATTTTGAGTTGCTAAAAAAAACAAGTTTAAACTTCTCAAAAAATATGTGAGGCTTCTGTTTGTACCCTTTGTAGGAAGAGTAGTGGGAAGGTATTCTGTAAATAAATGAGTAAAAGTTGAACTTACTTGCAGTAAGCGCACAATGCTATTTTGGTTGAAGGAAAAGCATTACAAGGTGTGGAGCACCTTAGCACCATAGGGCCAGTGCTGATTCAGTGGAGCTTTTTTGGCAAGATTCGGAAAACAGTTTGCCTGGCCTTCCACAAGCTTAAAGTCTGTTGCCATCGTCACTGCAATGTTATCCTCTACCACCAAGTATTGTAAGGACATACCTTAGATCTCCAGTGGTTGTTAAACACCTAATACACTAGCCGCAATGACAAGGACCCATGTTCGAGCTCTGGTGGTGCTTTCCAAATGGGTTGGGCATCACATGCAGACACAATTGACCATGCCTGAGAAAGGGGAGTCTGCTCAGAAGGTTATCCCTTGGCACTGCAACAGAAACACCTACTGACTCCGCAATGGAAGAAGGAACTGCTGTGTGTTGCGCTGAAGAACAATAAGTTAAATGTATAATAAGTATAAAAGTGAAATAAAGCAGCTTTACAAATACCTAGGCCCAAGGCCACAATTGAGGAAAAAACATTAAATGTTATAAGGAAGAAACCTTGGGTGGACCAAACTCAAAGAAGGTTCTTTGTACAAAGTATAGTAAAGTACAAGTATAATAAAAAGGACATTTGTATATAAACATAATATTGAATATAATATTGTAGCTAATATGTGCATAGATATTATTTAGTCCTTGTAAGTTCTCTTGTCCTCATCAGGAACGTTTTGTAGGGATGACATGTTCAAGAGAGGAGAGTTTATTTCCCTCTAATGTAGAGCACAGGTATGAGGACTGGAACTTGTGATACCATGTGAAAATACTGCAGCATTTGATTTTGGTTCAGTCAAACCAAACCAAACCAAACCAAACCAAGCAGTGTTCTAATCTAACATGCAGTGACATGCACTTCTCCATGGCATTGCTCCACCCAGCCAACTGATGACAGGTAGGCAGGATGGCTAGTAAGAACAAACTTTGTGCCGGAGTATAATGTGAAATTACTGAACATTTGCAAAGTTTAGGATTTTAATATGAATTAATGAAATGTGCTCCCACAGAATACATTAATAGGAACCCCTAGCAGCTATTACTGGCATGTGTTAATTGGCTTGTGTGATAATAATATAAATAATAATTTCTGTTTATTTCTAAAGTGGTCAGGAATAGCTGTGTCAATGTTCCTCTGCAGGCCATTATTCGTTCTATCTTGGAAAGTGGACGTATTGGTCCAGACATCACGTTTACTGGATGCTATGGCTTGCGGCTAAAGCACCTCAAATCAGATGAAGTCCACTGGCTCCATCCCAACATGACTGTGGGCGAGGTGGAGAAGAAGTATGAGCAGCAGCATGTGGAGGCTGAGTGGAGGTATGTTTTCTGAAATTTTCTGTTGCAGTGCAAATCGTTTATTCTTTATAGACTTATTGTGACCTTTACAATTGACCAGATATGACTTGAGAATCCGATATGTTCCTGCTAAATTCTTGGAAAAGCTAAAAGAAGACAGAACCACCATGCTGTATTTCTACCAACAGGTTAGTATATCTGTAAACAAGGTTTACACAGTTATCAACCTTTTTCTGATTTTATTGGCGTCTTCCAGGTTCGGAGTGACTATATGCAGTACTGTGCCAGCAAAGTCAGTGATGGCATGGCCTTACAACTGGGCTGCTTGGAAATCAGGTATTAGTGTATTGCTTTATACTATAGTGTGATCTCCATGACTTTTATACAGTTAAATTTTTTTCTTATTACACCATAAGGAATTCACTATCCTGTGTTGTCCAACAGGAGGTTTTATAAAGACATGAATGCCAATGGGTTGGAGAAAAAGTCAAATTTCGATCTGCTAGAGTAAGTTAGACGTGCTGGATTATATTTATATGTGATATGCAAACCACTGTGGAATGAATCACAATGGGACATTTTAAATTGTTTTAGGAAAGAAGTCGGTCTCGACTTGTTCTTTCCTGAAGAACTAATCAACAGCATGAAGGTCTTGGTCCATTCTGATTCTGGCCCATTTGTCTAGATTAATATTTCTCAAACATTGTGTGCCTGTGCTTCAGCATTAATTTGCTACTAATGCCTGTTTTGTTTTGGCACTCAGCCGAAGCAACTGAGGAAATTGATCCAGCAAACATTCCAGCAGTATTCGTCTCTAAAGGAGGAACAGTGCATTATGAAGTTCTTTGAGACTCTCTCAGTCTTCTCCAGTGTTGATGAAGAAGTTTTCCCTTGTGAACTTGTGGTGAGGCCTCTTCATTAGCACATAGTGTCACTTCCATTATTGTTAAAATCAGCTGTGGTTTCATTTAGCAATGTTGTAACTACACACAATTTCCATATGCGATGTATTTTACAAAATAGATTTGTTCAAGAATATTTTACTGATTATTAATTGCGTTATTTTAGAAAACCGATAGATGGTTAAAGTTGATGGGCTTCAGGGAGTTAAAGGAGAAGGAAAAAAATCTTCAGCTGTTGATGTTGCCATTTTTACCTGATGTTAAAGCCTTATTTAATAAAGGTCTAAATAACCCACAATATCTACAGTTTTAAAACTGAAGAACCACAGCTCTTAGAGACAATCTAGACAATCTCTAGATTGTCTTTTACCACTTCAACTGTGAAAAAATGTACTTTATAACAAAATAATTTATAAAAAGGCATTCAGTGCTTTAAGTTGAAAAATGTTGTCATTATCACATCTATTGCTTCATTGTAGTTGTAATATTGATGTTCTATTGGATAAACATCTGGTGACTGTGGAGGCAATTTAAGTACAGTGATTTCAATGTCATGTTCAAGAAACCAGTAAGAGATGATTTAAGCTTTGATACATGGTACAGAGTACTTTTGGAAGTAGCCATAAGATGTGTAAGCTGTGGTCATAAATGGAAGTACAACAATATTCAGCTAGACTGTGGCATTAAAACAATGTTCAGTGGGTATTTAGTGGCCCAGAGTGTGCCAGGAGTCTGACAATAGCCAGAATGGATCCATAAATTTCATGTTCACGCCAAATTCTGACCCTACCATATGAATGTGGCAGCAGAGACTCATGGAGACTATATGATCAGACAATGTTTTTCCAATCTTAAGTTTCCAATTTTGGATTCTATGGTAATCGTAGACTCAGTTGTCTGTTCTTAGCTGACAGAGTGGCACCAGGTTGTAACAAGTGGTTATTTGAGTTACCGTTCCCTCTCCATGAGTTTGAACCAGTCTGGCCATTCTCCTTTGACCTCTGGTATCAGCAAGGCATACTTCCTAACAGAACTGCCAAACACTGGATATTTTCTGTTTTGCAGATGTTGTTCTGTAAACCCTAAATATGACCATGCTTGAAAATCCCATTAGATTGGCAGTTTTAAATACACAGACCAGCCCGTCTAGCAGAAACAAACACCAAGTTCAAAGTAACTTTAGTCACTTTTCTTCCCATTTTGATTTTTGGTTTGAATTTCATGCCTATCATTACCATGTGATCCGCTGATTAGATATTTGCACTCATGAGCAGTTAAAGAAGTGTACTTAATACCGGTAAGTGTATGTTGTGATTATAACAGGCATTTTGCCAGTGTTTGCCAGTTCTTCTTGATTATTTTACATTTAGAAGCCTTTTCAAATTGGGTTCTGACACAGGGTGGGCCGTAGTGCAACTTTCGGTGCCGTAAATACACCTCAGTGCTCACGATGAAATGTAATTGATGTTTAATGTCTTTGCTCTATTTGTGCAGCAAGGATGGAGTTTAGCTGTGGATCTTGTCATTGGCCCAAAAGGAATTTGCCAGCGCACAGATAAAAATTTAATGGTAAGTCTTAAATTGTTTAGCAAAACGCCACTAATGTTTGTGATAGATAAGATTTTAAAATACCTGCTGGTTTGTTTTCTTCTCTTAATGACGTTTCTGTGGTCTTTACATTGTGTACAATTCATTTAGATGATTCATTTTATTTTATGATGTTTGGAGTAAGTCATGTCTCCTTAATAATGAATTACTCCTTAATAGTATTGTTTTTTATTTTATTCTAGCCCATATGTCTGGCTACCTTCTCACAAGTCCAGAAGATCAAATGTTCCCTTCAGAATGATGGAAAGGCTCTGTTATATGTGGAAATAAAGGGAGCTAGACAGGTAATATTAATCATTGATAAACATTATGCTTTGTTTTAAGTAATTGTCTATTTTATGTAATCTCTCATCATTTGTACAATCTGAGACAATTTGCTGAATGAATGAGAAGAAGCTTAGGCAACATTTTAATGCAAATTGTGTTTATAAATGATGTTGTTTTTTAATAATGAATAACTGTCATGTAATGGCAAAGGGAAGTGATGGCTTTGTGGCATGGCTATGTCACCGGGTTCTTGAAATTGGTTTATGTTTCAGCACTGCAACTGTTGGACTCTTAGTAAGTTCCTTAACTGCATATAGACTCTATCATGATTGTGTTAACCACTTTTGACAACAGCGTATGCTTTAAATATAAATAATGATTTTTTGTTACAGTAGTAGCTCACTAAGATTTTTTTTTTTTTTACTTTCTGCTGTTCTGCTTAATTGTAAGTCGCTCTGGATAAGGGCCGTCTGCTTAGTGCTGTAATTATACAGGCTAGACGATTATTATTTAGTCTCAATACCATATATTGAATTACAGAATGTTAACCGGGTTATTGCAGACACAGGGGAAAATTGAAAAAGCTTCAAATAATACAATAATAAGTAACAGTGTATATTAGGCAAATGCCAGTATATAGTCCAAAACTGTATAATTAATTTACATAAAATACAAACTAAAACATAGACATGCTGTAGACATAACATCAGCTTCAGTCGGCAAACATGTAGCCAGCAAAGATTGTGCTGGATAATCATTCCGTATCGTTCTGTATTTCTTGTACAAAGGTTGGAGGTATTTAAGCCGATGTAACCTCAGATGTAGAGCTGCTTGCTGTAGGCTTTAGGAAAAATACTTAT
>JAUZSV010423231.1:0-18317 GCA_034780495.1 Parotocinclus cesarpintoi
TAGATTTTTTAAAAAAAAAAAAAAAAAAAAAAAAAAAATCGCTGAGGGATCATTAACCTATGATCCTAACCTTAAGAAATGTTAAAGAGGAACATCTGGATAGAGGTCGAAAATCTGATGATCACTAGAAATAGGATTACGCAACTAGAGGAAGCTTTTCTGCTGCTAAGAGAGAGTTAGTTATTAAACACAAGAGGAAGAAAACTTTTTGCCAGCCTGTGAACAATTAAGCAACGTGTTTAAAAAGTGCACGAGACGTGGAATTGGTTTGGCTTATTAGAGTTCAAAAACAACATGAACTTGTCATAGTCATACAAAAAAGGGTAGCTCCTACACAACACTGTGTAAATGTAACAGGCGTTCTTGAACAGCATAGCAGGAAATTCTCTCACCGCAATGGCCTTTTCTCTGAATCACATGCAGACCTGTGCCTGATTTGAACAGGATGTGGCACGTGATGAGCGGCAACGAGATGCTGCAAGAACGAGAAAAGACTCCCTCCATTCTAATCACGTTCGTGCTGAAACAGGGAGCGAACGGCTGAACAAATTCACAGCTTTAGAAAGGTTTTATTTAATTAAAAACATCTGAATTCCATTCAATTACTCCAAAGGCACAATCATTCTTGTAGTTCAGAAGAAACACTTTTTTTTATCTTCTCCCCCCTCCCTCTGTTTTTCTTAAATAAGAAGTTGAAATGATGAGAAAAGGGAATTCTCTTAGATTTGAAAATGGCTATATTACTGAAAGGCTTTTCTAAAGATCATGTGATATGTCTGTTTGCCTTGGGAGAGAGAAGTAAAAGTTGTTTTGCGTTTCTCAGGATAACACAGGATTGACCAGAGCAGCCGCTGCTTCATTATCTCACAAAATATACAGTTTAATGAATAATGAACGGGTGGATAAGGAAAGTGAAGGTATGAATACTGAGCAAATACTTATACAATGTTTTTTGTGTTTGGGGTCGAATTTCTTCGCAGATCATCTTCATGTTTGCACCATGGGTTCTAGGGGGCAGGAGGTATGCAGCAATTGATATTGCTCCAACATGCTCCTAAGCTCAAATATGGTCATCCATCCAATATATATCACTATTTTTTCCCAATTCAGGCATTTGGGACAAGCGCCTAGGTCAAGCCAGGCGGATAATTAAAAAATAACTCAGCAGAAACACCAATTTGACTGGATCCTTTACATTGAAATTGTGAATCTCAAGATCGTAAATTAGAAGTAGAAGCTCCAATCAGTTGCGGGATTGAAGTACGTTAGAGCCACAAAACCTGCACTTCTAATTGACCTCACAAAGCCATGGTGAAATGAATTCCAGCATAAGCAGAGTTAAAAAAAAATAATTTAAAGCATCTAATAAATCACTTCCTATTCAATCGTATTTAATGTTTCTGCACCCTCTCCCTGGGCAGAACGGATTACATAGGCAGTTTTGCAAGAAAGGGTGGAGACTGGGATCAGGAACCAATATATCATAGATACACAACATTCCATTAAATGCACAAAACAGAGAAGTATGCCACTTTGTGGCTAGAGACAAGTACGGGACCAGTGCCGTAATAAGTCCGGAATGATACACAGGAACCAAACAATAGTGCAAAAACATAAATAAGGCCAAGAAGACAATTTAAACAATGGTACAGTCTGGAAATAAACAAAATTAAAGGAAGGAAGTGGTGGAAAAAGGCTCGAGTTATCTACATCTTAGGATGTAGTGTACACTGAAGGCAACAAAAAGTGAGCTTGAGTAGGCCTTTAAAAATATCCACCCCCACCAAAAAAAAAAACCTAGTATCACATCCACACATATATTTACACACACACACAAAAGCACACGTTCACTTGGATAAAATCAGCACGGCAGGAAGGTCCCAGTGCACCCACAAACACACAGACAACACACAGCAGGGCTGCCGCAGGAAACGCGCGCACGGACGCACGGACGCGGCTACACAAACATGCTTACAGTCATTCTGCTGGCTCCCACGTTTCTGTCTTTGTGAGCTCCACGAATTTGACCGACATCCACAGACCTTCATGGGCACTTGGAGCTCAGCCCCGCCAGTCTTATCCGAATTCATTTCAGACCAGCTTTTATTTGGCACGGCTCTTCAGGACTCGTGAGGGCCTCCACAAGGCTTCGGCAGGGTTCTTCAGGACTCTATAGTTCCAGAATGAGGGAGGTGGGGAAAGAAATCAGTGAAATGTGTGGATTTAATGAAGGTCTGGACTGTACTGAGTGTTCTCATTAGACTGGATCTTCTGGATCAACACAACCCATTGTTACAGTGAGAGCCCTAAAGGAATACGGTAACATCTTCAGATCAAATCTCTTATGCACCAAATTCTGAAGCATATGGGAGATTAGCACCAAACATTTCGACACGGTTTTCCTCTAACGCCATTCTTGAGGTACCTCCCGGCCAAATCCGGTATTATACAAGAACAACTGGCAATGTCTGAGAGAGATGCATTTCCCTGGGCCACCACAGGGATCAGCTGGCATCCCATCCAGGCTGTGCCCATTGGAATAGGCTCCTCCTCAACTCTGACCAGGAAAATTGAGTAATAATTCTTGTAATAGGTAATCAATTTCACTCGCGTTACAGCTGGTTTCGAAAAATACAGTTATACAAATGTGTTATTTTTAAGATGTTATGTTAAAACAATGGTTTAATGCCCCATTAAAATTGTGGGTACTTATAAATATCCATTTAAAAAAACCCACAATGCCAGGTTTTGGACCAAATATGTATGCAAAAAAACATACTTCAGATATTCCGTTTCTATAAAGAGCATAAGGTTGTTATAATCAGATCAACAAATAAATTAATTATAAATGGTGCTTACAATGACCCCGTTTACGCTCGTTCTATTCATGCGTCTTGTATCTAGTATCCGGATCAAGTTTTAATTGCACGTATTTACAATTAATAGCCAAAAGCTCCTCCTGTCAGTCAGACTGAAATCCGATTGTGTATCACATTTATATCTACTTATACCACTGGACCCACCTGCCGTCTTTGCTGGTTACAGTTTTTATCTAAAAAAAAAAAAGAGGATCCCTGCATTATATGTCTCCATTTCACATGACTGTACATTTCTTTAAACTAAGACGAACGTCCCAGCTTTGGGAGTTAATGTTTAAATATAGATGGCTGCTAATCATGTTTAAAACAGCAGTGACGCTGATTTACTAACCATAACGTGCACAGATCAATCTGGGCACAAGACAGCAAACTGATTGAATTTGAACATTTGGACTGTAACTTCAGGCAACTTTACAGAACATAAAAACGTTTTTTGCGTTCAACAACTCTGCAAGTCCTCCGTTATAGTTTGTCTTTCCATGCAGGGATTTACATCATGAATGACTTGCTATGGCGTAAAGTATTGGGTGGGTTTTGACAGTCAGGTGCATCTTGGAGGGATGGATGCTTTAATACTTGGTTAATATATCTCAGGCCTAATCCTGAGGTGGTTTGAGCAATTAGATTCAAATCAGACATCAGCTTATGTTTGCATATTTTCACGTGCCTTAGCTCTGATGCTCAATATGCATGAAACGACCTAGTGTAAACCGAGTCTGTTCTTATTAGGCCTGTGATACTATTTCATATCTGTAAGGCCATTCATTTATATTACTCCAAATGACTTGTGTGTTATCGCATAACTTCAAGTAACATTTACAAAATATATATTTCAATATCTAAACAGCCACACGCACTCTGATTCCAAACATCAAAATATGTCCTCAAAACTAAAAACAGAGGTGCTTTAGAACACCAGCAGCAGTTCTCTGACCGACCACCTACAATGTCTTCTGGCTGGGTCGGGTATTGTACACACAGATGGATAGTGTCTGAGGGAACTATTGGACATGCTTCATCCAACCCTTCACTTTTGAGGGAGATGACAGTCAGGGCATGATTACACGTCCAAATACTGCTTAATGCTCCAATTATTTAAATATTACAAATGATTGATTTAAACATATGGCCATTAAAGTGTTTAGCTTAAAAGTAGCACTTTTCTCGACAGTAAATACAAGAACATATTGACTAAATAAGAAGAGAACTTTAAAGTATTTTAAAATAAGCTTTAACATTCAGGGCCGTTTTGTTTTACTCAGTACAGGAAAACTCATGGAAATTATTGTGTTAATCACCCATATGCTACATTTACCACCATGTAGTTAAGGATAAAAACTGGATTCTTCTGTGTGTGTGTGTGTGTGTTTCCTGGCAGGGGAAGTGTGTTTTATGTGCCTCTATTTCAGTGTATAAATGTGAGTGTGTCGTGTGGGTTTCAGCATCTCACTAGGTCTACATATTAAACATTAGTGTGATGTAGGTTCTCAGTTCTCAGTGTTGCTGAAGAGCACCGTCTGGTCGGTTCGGGCGAGTTTGGCAGGTGGCTCCAGCGACTCATCACCGAGGGCGGAGCCATCGGAGGGTAGAGCCAACTCCTGACACTCGTCCTCACTCTCATCTTCCTCATCATCGTCTTCTTCTGATACACACACAGGAAAATGATTGGTGAGTTAACAGTACAGATTGGAGAGACACAGAAGTGACTGTCGATAAAGGTTTTTGGGTGCCACAGCGGTCTAATGTCCTGCAAACAACTAAACCAATACCAGAGTGACTTCGGCTTAAAGGCTTTTTCCCATTTGAAAAAATGTTGGAAAAAAGTTTGGACAAAGAACACACGTATTGGACAGTCCGAAACTGTTGGGGCAGCACTGCTGCATAAATATTTCATCAGAGCCTGTTCTAATTTCTGTGTTGTTTGTATGCGTTAAGATCAGGCTGACCAATTAGAGCTTTGTTGTGCAGACAGACAGCTCATCCTGCTAAATTGTTTAAAAAGATACCTGTTGCAATATAGCTGAAAGGTTTTGAGAATGATGGTGAAAACATCACAGTGACTGGATTTCTTGTTTATCGAAGTGCATTCTAGTCTGCTCTATTCATGCTCACAAAAACATAAACTATAGATTCCTGCACTAATCTCTGCTCGGGTCGTCGTGTTTTTAAGCTGATGTTGTGAAGAAGACCTAGCGAAATCTATGTGAGACGTGAAGAGAAAGGAGATTAAAGACGGCGTAAGCAGGGAGTTTTCAGAGTGACACAGGACTAACACGTAGCGCACTGTGTGAAGGTTCCAGTACAATTAAAATCGCATTCCGCTTTTATCGTCCAGAAATATCAGACTGACACTGTGACACTGAAAAGCTGTGCCTCCTGTGCTTTTAACCATTATGATGCCTTTGTAAAACCAGGATGTAAACTTTAAACAGCTGCTGATAACACTGCAACATCAACAGTTTCCTATATTAATTAATTCCTTTATGTTGTTAATATATAGATACTATAAAGCGTCAGCGTGATAAAGACAGGGAGGGACGGGATTACCTTTATCAGGATCCAGCGTATTCAGACTGCGACCAAGGCTTGCAAACTACGTGCACAAAGAAGAATTAGATATTAGAATTAGTTATCAGTCTCACTAGCAAATGAAGATAATCCTGTCACTAAACTCTCCATTTAAAGCAAACCCTGAAAGCTGTACCTCTCCCATGACTGCGATAGGGGTCTCCCCTTTAGCCTGGGCCACTCGGTGTTCAACCAGGTAATACATGTACTCATCGTACAGCAGGCGGATCAGGTGAAACGAGCCGAAACTTGCTGCACTGCGCAGTGTCAGATCTCGGATCACCATTGAGCTGCAAACAGAGAGAAAGGAAACGTATGATTAATAAACAGAGTATCGCTAATTCTACTAATACTACTATAACATTTATGGCATTTAGCAGACACCTTTATCAAGTGTGACTTACAACTCATACAGTCTTACAATTCAAGCAATGGTGGATTAAGGGCCTTGCTTAAGGACCCAACTATAGCAGCTTGGCAGAGGTGGGATTTGAACCCTGGACCATCAGGTCCCAATTCCTGTACCTTAACCACTAGGCTACTGTATTCCCTAATAACTAATAATAATTCATGAGAATTAGCTTCTTTTTTTTTTAGCCTTGAATTGGTACTGAATTGGTAAAAATAAGTGTATAAGAAAGCTTAAGATTAAAAGGCCTCAAAAAATAATCTAACTGCATTGATAACTATACCATCTGCAACATCATATATTGGTGCTTAATAAGCAACAGTCAAAAATAGAAAAAAGATCAGACCTTAAAAAGATCTATATATAGGCAAAGATCATATTGATCACCGATATATTGTGCATCGATATTATTTGAGTAAACAAAGTATGTAGAGAAACTACAGTCTGTAACTGTAGAACTGTACAGTGATCCCTAAAACTTAAATATAACCAAAATATAAACTGGAAAAAATAGCCTGGAATATTGAAGACTTTTGCACAGCACTGTATATTATATTACTCTATGAGTGTGATTTCAGACACACCCTCAGACTTGCCGCCGCTGCCCCAGCAATAAGAAGTGCCGAAACTGCGTTCATATCAATGGCTACAAAGTACAAGTAAATTTTCACTTTTTTATGTTTGATTGATTTCATGTATTGAATTACACACTAGGTGTGATAAAGAATATTTTGGGTATCGAGAATGAATGAACCCCATTTACATCACTTCTTATGTTGAATTACGTTACTCCCAAAAATTAGGGCATGCTTCATTAAAGTATATTTCATTTTAAACTATCCCCGAATTTTTGTGAGCAGTATAGATTCAGACTTCAGACGAACTCGAACGACCTTATGGAAGTTCAAATTCCAAGGTTCCGTATCTACCGTATCTAGAAAACCATGAGTGGAAAGCAGCAACAGGTAAATTCACAGTCTGGACTGTGGAAAGGACTCACCTGTAGAAGCTCCATTTAAGCAAAAAGAGTTTGGCAGCCTTGGGGAAGGCAGAGCTAGCCTGGTAGGGCTTTAAGACCTGGGAGACGACGCCATCCAGCCAGGCAGCCCACTGCTCCAGAGAGTTTTGCTGCTGCAGGGTTAGCTTAAAATCCTGCTCTAACCTTTGCACCACACGATCCTCACACCTACACACCCATGAGGCCTGCTCCTGGAAACACAGAGGCAGTGTGTGCTATGAGTGATAGGAGTTGTTTTTGTGGCGACATGAAAAGAGCCCCTCAGGAAGCACCTGGGAATGACATAATCACCAGCTTTCTTACATAAAAGCCTGTGGTTTCAGCGCTGTCATACAGAGATGCTTTCTTCACACCTTCCCACATCGACACTTTAAACGTTCTTACAGTACTTACAGTCCTTCCTAGCTCAGGCAGAAAAGAGATTCTATCTGGTCACCACAACTTAATGCTGATGTCACACTGTGTAAAAAGCTTAATCTGTTTTAGGCACATTGCTCTCACGAAAAGGCTATAATTATGAACAGAAAAAGTATCCATCTATCCATCCCTACAATTATTATCTTCCGCTTAAGCCACATGAGGTCGTGGGAGAAAAAATATCCTACAGTTTTATTACTGCTAGTGAGTATAATGATGACACTGGGGTGATTTACAGTAACCTAATACATGGTTTTGGAATGTAGGAGGAAACCTGAGCACCAGGAGTAAATTTAGTCAGAGTCCAAGGTCGGAATCAAACCTGGGATCTCTGCAGTGACCGCTTGCACCGTGTGCTGCTCAATAAGGAATAAAGTTAGAACCGACATACAGGTGCTCCCCGTTTCATGATAACCTGACTTACAATATTCCGACTTTACAACTGGAATCCGATAATATACATAAAAACACATACTGAATACTGAAAAACACATACAAATACTGAAACCGTACACCGAATTTTGAATTTAAATTATTGATTTATGTCTGATATTTTTCACATCAGCCACACTTTTCCATGCTGAACAAGAATCTTAGGGAGTCACATGACACAAGGAGTCAAGTGGCAAGAGTGAAATGTAAGGAAGCCATAATTGCGCAATAATCATTTTTGTTTTTCGCTTTCAAAATACATTATTCAATACATTACATAAATTATTGAATACTTTATTATAAAATAAGCTTCATATCAATGAATTTGCCAGGCTATTGTTTAATTTAAGCGACTATAAGACTATGATATCTTGTCTTTCTTTAATCCTAAACTAAAGTTTTAAGTTTTCTATTAAAAAACCATCACAACCCATAGATTAACACTTAAAAGCTATTTACTGATGCAAATATTTTTGATAGCAAATATTTATTGAAGTAAAACTTAGGTAACATGTCTAACATCTCTGCAGATCATGTAATGATTCCTCCCCACCAGCCTGTATTTTCCCTGTTACTCTGCAGATACTCAAACCGCTGACCGTCCCAGGACAATGAGGGGAAACAAGCAGCAGTTTAGATACTGAGTTGTTTAAATTGTTATCACCATTTAAATTCTTAAAATTAGAGCCACCTTAAAATCTTCTCACTCACCCACACCCCCCATCAGATTCCCCCCCTGTTCTACAATTCCATTGCTATTTAAACCCCTTGTATGAAGCAGTCAGGGTGAAGCCAGTTCAGTATCTTTAACAGAGAGCACGATGCCGGCCAAAGTGGGTGTGCGGAAAGACCTTTGTGAATGCAGAACAGTGAAGCAAGGCCATAGCTTCAATTTAAATGTCATGCGCATGCTTTTTAGAGTGCACCGTGTTCAAGCCTTTGTTTGCATTCGTCTCTGCTCTCCAGCACACCCTGACCTCAACCTTATTTTTCAGTGCATCTCTACTAAAAACTTTGGCAAAATTTGCATTCCTGGTAATGGACTGCAAAGCATTACATATTGCATGATCATCCCCATGAGTTACCCACTGCATTGCGTTTCTATCATTAACCTCGTCTGGTCTTGTTCACTATGTTAGAGCACAGACAAAACACATTATACAGTTTAATGCGTAATCAGTGTGAGTCTAAACAACTGGGTCACCTGTATGTTCAAACCGGTGGTTATTCGGTTTAATCCAGTAGCAGGATTTCACACAAACACAAACACAGGGTGACTTAATGGATGCGCAAATACACAAAAGAAGGCACATTTTCAGACCTGTACGTTTGCAAAGTCGACTCGGTTAAGGTCGCTGAGCATCTGGTTGATCTGCGCGGTGTTCTGTAGAACAGCGCGGGCAGCCTGCGCCAGGTGATTGAGAGAGGTGTATCTGCGCAGCGTCTGCGCAAACGCGTTCGCGCACGTCACCTACAAAACAAAACAAGAACATAGTGAAAGTCAGATCACGATCGCATTTACACTTAAAGCGAGGCAACTATTATGTGGCTATGTGGATCCTAGTACAAAATCTCAGTGCAAACTCTTATATACTCCTTTATACCGTGCCAGAGCACGATTGTACCCACTCCCCTGCTGCCCATTAGATGCCCTCACCACTGTCTCCTAGCAACATTTTTTTTTCCTGCTAAACAAATGATCTCCTTGAAATGTAATGACTACTTTAGAAATTGTACCTGCTCTCTGTGAGTTATCAGCACATATTAAGAATCCCATACGTGCGTTTAGCCCAGCACAAAGTTTTGTTCTGGAACCGTGAAAGAAAATAAGCATTGTGAATATGCTTGTGTCCTTGTGCATATGAATTCTGTTTATACGTTTTGGTTTGTTGTTAAGAATACCAGTGTGAACACCAAGTATTACTAAGTAAGACTAAAAAGCAACAATGTATTATTTTCTGCTTTGGTCTGGACCAAGTGATCCGAACTACAAGCATGAACACATAAATGTCAGCACAGGGAACAATATGATAACCAGCTTACAGAACGTACAGACTTTTGTGCACCGCTGGTCAAAGTACATTTCTTAAGACAACCGCAGCAGGGCAAGAACTTAATATGATCTATTTCTGGAAACTTTCATGCATAAACGGTCAAACGTATGAGAAAATCATTCCACCCAAAATGCAAAGAGTGGGAAAAGTCTGGTCAATGTCCTGAGAACTTAAGTTTCTTGCTATCATTAGAATGGGTCATATTTAAGTTGTTTTTTGGGTTACCTTCTTCTCAATAGAAACACTAATAATACGTAATTTGACCATGCTATTATTGAGGACAGAAGGTGTTCATCTGGCTGACCTTGATGCGGACCATCTCCTCAGGAATGTTCATCATGGCATTAGTGAGCCAGCTCTCCAAACTCTTGGCAAAATTGCGGATGGCTTGAGTTAAGGCACCTAGATAGAGATGATGACAGATGTGACAGAGATGATTTTACATTTCTTCCAGTAAGAACCGAATGACAGAAAATACAGCTTTTAACAGGATAATTTCACCAGTAATTCTTCATATCGAAAATACTGTTTCTTTTAGTTGAACAATCAGATAACCTTTATTAAGCATAAGCAGTGTAAAAACGGACCAGGTGTGACTTACTTGGTATGGGTCTCAGTACATCTGGGATCAGGATCTCCACCAGGCCCTGGTAAAGCGTGTTGTCGCAGTCACGACTCCAGCGCAGCACCGGCTCGTACTTACACAGCAACACTAGACATGACTTGGGCAGTCGCTTCTCAGATTCATCATGACTGATACAGACACACAGACACGCAGCTTTCAGGAGTTTATCTTTAAAGGTACTGTGTAATACTCAGAAGTTCACATTAGTGTTGTAGTCCAGTCTCAGTCTCATCTTGGTCTTAACATAATTTTGGATTTGGGCTTGGGGTAAGGTGGACTCTGATATTGTTGTCGAGTCCTACATCTCTGAGTTAATGTTAAGTAGACACTTAACTTAATTATTTTGTTATTAAACATCAACAGTCCATACAGATTAAATCAGTCTTTTCTATACACACCTAAATAAAATCTGCACTCAGATAATGAAAAACAAGTTCCTGCTCTTCTCTTTAGAATCCCATCAATGAACACGTCAATTTTCAACTACCGTTATAATCTATTTGTTTTATAATTTAGTTTACTTATTTTATTACTAATTTAAATTGTATTATTAATTTGTTATTGATTTAAATTGTTTACCTAAATTTGCTATCATTCAAAATACTTTTAAGTATTTATTTAGTTAGCATCTAGGCCACCCATGGAGGTCGGGTCCCCTGTTGAGCCTTGGTCCTCCCAAGGTTTCTTCCTACCACTTTCAGGGACTTTCTTCCTAAAGCTGCTTTGAGACACTGCAACGTTGTAAAAAGCGCTACATAAATAAAATTGAATTGAATTGACTTTTTCTAATTATGTTTTTACATTTACTAATATAATTTATTAATGACAGAATGGACACTGTTATAGAAATTGTGATTGTGAATTGTGTTGTGATTTTTGATTATGTTTGAGAGAAAAAGGGAAACAAAATCATCACCATCACTTGCTTCACCATCATTGCCTTGTTTGACTATTACTAGAACATAATAATATTAATATATTAATAATAATGATAATAATAATAATAATTAACACTACTTTTAAGCTATATTATTATTATATACTATATGAATTATTATTACTAGTTAGGCATATTATTATATTATACTATATATAAGATATTATTATGACGTTAGATCTTATATACTCATATAATAAATACATGTAAAATAAACGAGATGAATAATAATAATAATAATAATAAAAAAATAGTAATAACATTTTTGTAAGTGTCATGCTTTTATTTTTGTGGGATGGGAAAAAAAAAATCTTTGTCTGGTCTTGGTCTCCTCTCGGACACTGCTGGCCTCACACCTATAGAGCCGAGTCTGAGTAAAGGCCAAGAGCGGGACATCTTAGTCTTTACTCAGACTAGGCTTTAGAGGTCATGACTGCAACACTGGTTTACATTTTAGCTGCATTCACACTAGTAACTGATAAGTCATGGATGATAAGCCACGTTTTTACTTTATTGCACTTGCTTTTTTCCAAGTTTCCATTTCTGAATAAACTGTAAAGATTAACTAAAAGTTTTGTTCTTTTGTAAATATGAATTGTCTAATCAAAGTACCATTACATAGATTTTCATGTGCCCCACCCCCTTCCTGTTTTACTTAACGTGGAAATGTCCAGAAGGTGGAATCGATCGAGAAGGCATGGTCAGGAATCAAACCTGAGACTGCGATGCTGGGCTACCCAATACTCACCATGCCACCCAAAAGCCCCTGACTAATGTTTCTTTTACATTTTATCACGTGTGGCACGTAGCTGGGTGAGTAGCACAGTCACCCCATAGCAAGAAGGTCTTGGGTGTGATCTCAGGTGCTGTGGGCTTTGTCCTTGTATTGGTTTATTCCGGGCTCCTGTCACAGCCTAAAGACTTGCACTATGTTAACTTACAATACTAGATTGGCTTAATCTGAGTGTATATATGACTTGTCTCAATGTAACCTTGTGTTTGTCACTGAAATGGCCATTGATGTCGACAGCAACGTTAAAAACCGTGACTCTTTGACGTTGGATCTGACCAAAAGAACAATAGGTGCAGAAGTAAGCATGGCCTGGATGATATTGCTGTTCATCAGTCTGATTAATATGTGCCCGGTGTGTGACCGTTCTACTCACACAGCCAGTGTTGCCGTGTCTCCAGCCTGGCTCTCACTGAACCTCCAGAACGTTTTCCACAGTGTCTCCACAAGTGTGAACTGCAGGTTCACCATCACGTCCAGAATAGCCTGTGGAGAAACACACAAGAGCAGCTCACTAGCACAGACTAACAGAGCTGAGTAAATATGAAATGGCACAGTTGTAAAAATAGATATATTGCACAGCCTACCAGTTGTGCAAGCTGTTTTACCTCGCAGTGCTCTCTGTAGAGCAGCTGAAAGCTCTTGATGTGCTCTAGCTCAATGCCCTCTGGCAAAGGTCTACCCTGCAGGTCAATGTCAGGAAACTCTGGGAGGGAACGGGATGCATCTGTACTCGCAGAAACATGACAGATAAGATGCTAGTGATAAAAAGGTTCAAATTTGGATTTTTATCATCCAGGCTCTTTGCTATATAAAGTTATCTTTACAGCATTTTTAATTATTCTGGTTTACTGTGGTGGCTTGGCAGTGTAGATCACAGAAGGATGTGACATGTACTTAAAACTTTAATGATTAAATAATAAAATTCCTCATTTCTTCAAACATGTACGACATTTCAGATTCTCGCCAAAAAGGCTCGATTGCCACTTTGCAGGTTGCATTTAATTCCTGGGTTGCCGGATTCCTCGAGACAAACAAGCAACCAGGTTTATGGGAAAAAGCCCAAAAGAAGCAAACTCTTTTATAAGTGGACCTGGCAACCGTGTTTGATTCTACTAGCCACTTCTGGGAAAGAGCTACACTCTCTAAACTGATTGAAATCAGAGTAAAGGTTTAAAAAATCTAATTGCTGAAATAAAATCCAGCTCTCTTTACATGCACTTAATACAATCTCAGTCGGATTTCTGCAGCAAAACGATTATTCAAGTCGTCAACAATCATTACTAGTGTAAATGGCTTACTAGTATTTCTCAGATCGCATTAAGGGCTAAAAATATAAAATATGAAAGAGGACAGGATTTTCACTCAGTAATTGGATTTCTCAGAGCATGCATACCCTATTGGAGTGGGAATCTCACAATTCGACTGTGATTCAGAGTACTGTAATTTGATTATTAATTGATTATTGAAGCATATTTGCTTTTTATACAGGAATCTTTGCTTGTTATGTGCCAGACTGTCCTGGCAACAGTGCACTTTCACGTTTCCAAATTTGCTTTCAATCGTCAACTTTACATTATCAACTAACAATTACTTAATCGCTTTTTGCCTTTTGTGAATTTATTTATTTAAGTTTCATCCAGCCCTAATCCTTATTTTGATGGGTTTTCTCAGTCTGATGCATGTATGCATACATTGGCAAGAACAGAATCAAACACGGTTGCTTGCTTCCACAGACCTGGTTGCTTGTTTCTCTCGAGGGATCTGGCAACACTGGAATTTAAAGTAGCATCCACATGTGAAAGCGTGTGAGAACCAAGACTCAAAAAAATTGACCCAAACTTTTTAACAACTGCCTGTGTGTACTTACCCAGGAACTGCTGGTATTGCTGCACCTGAGCGCTGATATCAGAAAGACCTGAAGTCTGTTGCTGCTGCTGATATTGTTGCCCTGTCCCTGATGACATTCCGTTGGTCATTCCTTCCACCTTTTGTACTGGCTTCAACCTATGGCATGAAGGTCAGAATCAAGGCTTCTGCAAAGAAATACCTTAGACCGCCAAGTCAACAGACGTCTGGTTTTATTATGTTGATTCGTAATATGACGGGACAGAATACCTCTGTTTTTGGGAGAAGGGCTGCTGCCTAATTGCCAGGTGCTGTTGATCCTCCATTAGCCGAAGTAGAGAGGAACCGGCCTTGATCCTCAGCCCGTAGTAATGATACTTGGAGTTCCCTCTGTTATCGAAAGGACATGCACGTCAGTCTGAGCGTACGGTCACTCTCAGGTTCGATGTGTGGTGTATGAACTTCGTTTTTATTACCGAGTGCCTAGGCGTCTTGTCTTCAGGCCCATAAAGACAGAACGGATGAGTTTCCCGAAGGAGGCAGCGTTCACCGGCTCCAGTTTTTGCTCCTGGCAGTGCAGCAGGTAGTGGCAGTAAAGAGTGGAGCGGGGCAGACTCACGCCCTCCGCTGTCTCATAATTGTCCAATAACCACTGCACCTGAGGGCCAGAGGACAGCTGCGGGGATGAGACAAACACACAATCGAAGACACTCAGAGAGCCCAGGGTTCACACACACACACACACATACAAAACATAGGCATCCAGACACAATGCGTGCGCCACGCATACGTGCACATGCTACGTTCCTGTACAATAATGCGTTTATGACATGAAATATGAAAAGATGGCGCTCTAATGAAGCACACACAACATGCACAAACAACATACTAATCCTTCAATACAGAACTCTCAATATTTTATGCTGGCACACAGCCACGACAGATGTGCTTATCAGTCGTTTTTCTCAGCGTGCCGTCGCATACAACATGGGTATGCAACAGAACCATTGGGATGCTGGCAGGCTCGCCGAACAGCCATGTTCAGCCAGGTTGGAAGGCCATTGGAGTGAATGTGTACGTTACAGTGATTCCCCTCTTCCATGCAGGTTATGACATGAACTGTGATGGTTATGGCTGATCTCTGTATTTGCATTCAATGGACATGACAGCACAGTGAAAGAAGAAAATCTGTGCTATTTCTCTGACTGATTTAGGGCTGCACAAACTGTACAGGTATGCGCCGCATAACGCCAGGGCGACGTTCGATAAGGCCATTATGCTTGATATTTAGTCAATTAACGTACTTAATCTTTATATACTTTGCCAAAAAATTACCTGTTGTAATACAGAAGTTGTAAGTCGAAGCATAAAAGTGCAACGTTTGGTGCAGCACGTTTTCTTTTTTTTTTTTAAACACGTGCGGCAACAGCGTGAGCGGACTGAATACTGAGCAACGTTCGGATGTTGCTCGCCATGTACACACACCGAGATAATGAGTCGCACGTGCTACCACAGATGAAGTAGGTGCACTGGACTAAGTCTTTGCAACACAGCACACCAGAGGTGAATGCATTGATTTCTAGTCAATTTCTATTAATTTGCTGGTGAAGGTTTTGCTGTTTCTGCACACTTCTAAGTTCCCTGCTCTCTTCTGAAATATTTGCTTACGTCAAATGCAACAGGAAATATTTTGCTGCCACATTAAAGAACGTTTCTAAGTGTAAAAGTATGTTTGTGTGAGAGAGAGAGAGAGACAGGTAAGGAAGGGCTGAGCGAATCAACGCACTGCACGCAGCTCTACAGGGAAATAAGATTTTATCCATCTTATAGTAAGAAACTAGAAAATCAATATGCGGCAATTTATGTTAATATTAAATAAATCAGTGTGTAGGAAACACTGCAGTATCTTGGCTACTAAATAAATACTCAGTACACTGCAGAATTCCATATAGCATTGGTCAGTACGGTATGTAATAATTAGAGAACATATCATATTCAATACGACGCATACCTGTATTTTTATTATGATCGTGATTTCTGGCTTTGTCGAATAAATAACGATAAATATTCTTTATTATTAATATTAGCTAAACATCAATAGGAATCGACCTCCTTATGTGGCGTAGATGTTATATGTAAGAATTGGTTTTATCTAATTAATACATTTACAGTCATTGTTTAAATAAACAGAAGCTTAACAATAGAAATAAATTATCTCAAATATGTAAGTGCATGGAAATGTGCTCAGTGCCTGTGAATTCCAGATATTCCAGAGATCTTGGTCAGGATAAGCAGGGTTAAACAGTTGGGAAAGTCATTCTTTCCTTGCATTATTGTTAACTGGGTACTGAACTCAAGGTATGATGATAGACACTTGCTGCCTAACCTACTGAAACACAAACAGTTGTGTTTTCCATTCTCCCAGTGAACACACTGATTAATCATTAACAGCATGCTGTCACTGGTGATGCAGGTTTATTTCAGCTACTGATATTAAAGGTTCTATTATTATAAACTGATGCGATGTGCAATTGCGGCTGAGAATGTAAAGTAAGAAATATGGTGAATAATTGTGTATAATCATTTTACAAGATGGAATATTTTAAAACGCTGTACAATAAGTGTAGTAAATGTGGAAATTATTTTAAATTGTTCAAATAATTGGGATTTTATCAAGCAGCCCTAGTCAAAATGCATTTATATTCTATGTGAAATCTGAATGAATTACTGAAGAATTTATGCATTTAGGCACTCGCTGCTGTCTCTATGTACTTTCTAATTCCATAGGCCTTAATGGCAGAGGGTCAGTGAAGATAGACCTGTGTGACTCTTCCTGATTCCTCTGCTCTTTGACTGTGCTCTTTGGTGCGTGACAGGGAATGATCATCATCATTATCATCATTCTGATGCTGGAAAGGGTGAAGGTGACGAGTGACGGGTGCAGTCGAGCGATTCGGATCGTCGCTCGTCTTTGTGAAACTTTTTTTTTTCGTTTCGGTCGTACCTTTTTGTCTGCTGACGGCACGCTATTCTCCTCTCCCTCGCTAATACTCACAGTGGCTGGGGAGACCCGAGCGGTGTGTGAGTAACTCTGGCCGTTTCCGCTGCTGCTGCTGCTCGAGCCTCCACCGCTACTCAGCATGTAGCCTCCCTGAATCACGTAGCTGCCGCCGCTCCCGTTGGCACCACTTCCTCCGTCCTCCGAGCCGTTAGTGGCCGTCCCTGATGCTGCGATTACCGCTGTAGCTCCTCCCCCTGTGCCAGGTGTGGGGTTGGTCACAATTTGGCCCGTCCCTGCCACGAAGCCGGTGGTGCCAGGGGAGTCGGCCTGAGAGGCTGAGACGCTGGTGCACTCATAGTACTGAGTGCCACTCGTCTGAGTATACAGGGGGCTGTCTGTGTACTGGAAACTGCTGGAGCGACTGAGAAAATGAAATGAAAAAGTGCAGAAGTAAAGTTTAATTCTTCCAGAGAATAACATGCAGAAAATAACAGGGCGGTCTGATGATGCAGTGGTTAGCACTGTCACCTCACAGGTCCGAGAGCCCCGGTTCGACCCCGGATTTTGACTGTGAGGATTTTGCATGTCCTCCCCGTGTCTGCGTGGGTTTACTTTGGGTACTCCAGCTTCCTACCACAGTCCAAAGACGTGTGTTTGGTTAACTGTTTTTTCAAAAGTACCCTTAGTTTGTTTGAACGCGTGTACGAGTGTGTTAGGTCAAGTGACGTCTCTACAGTGTAATGTGTGATTGCATATGCCCTGCGATGGACTGGCGCCCTGTCTGGGGTTGGTTTCCACCTTGTGCCCTGTGCTTTCAGATAAATCGTGTATTTAATGAAGTTGGTGTGGAAGGAATGAAGAAATTCGACAGAAAATCAGTGGTTCAACTTTTACTTTGACGACTGAATTCATAAACCCAGTGCTGTCAAAGTCAACGTGTAATATTTCATTACTTGTGGCACCTGTACGTTTGTGTCCAAAATAGTCCGCTTGCCTACACCAATGCCTACATTCCACATGACTATATGATATCACTATTATCCTAAAGGGAATCTAATTTTAAATTATTATTATGTACAGTTTTTATATGGCTTTTATTCCTTATTTCTCGTAAATCAGTAACTCATTACTGTACCTGAGCAGATTTGGTCTCACAAACCGACAGGATACAGTGTAACTACGTGGTTTGACAGCATGCCTGGCATACAGGAAAAAGACTAGCTTATCAAATTTGTAATAAAGATACATACGCAAATGAATATACAGTCGATTCCGGTTAATTAAACAAATATGCCCTATGTTACAAGACGGGACGTGCTATGTAACATATTAAATGTTT
>JAUZSV010423232.1:0-10645 GCA_034780495.1 Parotocinclus cesarpintoi
TTGTTTTTATGAGACATAACACAACACACACACACACACACACACACACACACACACACACACACACACACACACACACACACACACAGACACACGTGGCCACTTTAGATATGCAACTTAACCACCTTGCGCATGTCTTGAGAATGTGGGAGGAATCCGGTGTACTTGGAGTAAAGTCCACACAGGCAGCGGCCCGTCTCTGGACTTAAACCCGGGTCTCTGGACCCAAACCCGGGTCTCTGGACTTAATCCCGGGTCTCTGGACTTAAATCCGGGTCTCTGGACTTAAACCCGGGTCTCTGGACCCAAACCCGGGTCTCTGGACTTAAACCCAGGTCTCTGGACCCAAACCCGGGTCTCTGGACTTAAACCCAGGTCTCTGGACCCAAACCCGGGTCTCTGGACACAAACCCGTGTCTCTGGACTTAGACCCGGGTCTCTGAACCCAAAGCCGGGTCTCTGGAATTAAACCCAGGTCTCTGGACTTAAACTCGGGTGTCTGGACTCAAGCCCGGGTCTCTGGACCGAAACCCAGGTCTCTGGACCCAAACCCGGGTCTCTGGACCTGCGTTAGCGGGCTGCCCCGTGTGGCAACAGCGCAGTTACGATGAGCTACAGTCCGCTCCATGAGTATAAGGACCCTTGGTTAGTGTTCGAATTCTGTTTAGGGTGAGCCCGGTGGCCTCGAACCATGCCGGAGCTTAATTAAATTGCCCCCCCCCCTCCCCACCCCACTTCGCCTCTGCCTCACGCTCACACTGGGCTTTCCGAAACACGCTCATGCACCTTTGTAATCATTTTTGTAATCATTTAGTTCTTTAGTCTAATAAATGTATTGACAGTGAATCGGGGGGTTAATTGCGCCCGTGCACCTTACAGATTGCCTGGCGTGAGGACGCCCTTAGTAGGGCTTGGTGCTAAATTGCATAATCCATCAATAAAGGTGTCACTACTTATGGAGCTGGGCCGTTTGCGGGGGCTGCGTGTAAGGCCAGACTTTTTTTATTGCTTGTTTCGCGGATCCGCCGACGATCATATTTGAAGAATACAAAAAAATATATATATATTTTTGGGTATTTCTCGGATCCGCTGCAGCACAAATGGTTGAAATAAATAAATAAATAAAAAAATTAATACAATTATTTTTTAGCCAACGGTTTTGTTCTGTTCATTAAATTTTTTTCCCAGATTCACTTTAATTTAATTGTAGGTTAAATACATTTTATTTTAAAATAAAATTGTATTTTTATTTCTTCCTACTTTCTTGTATTGATTTCACATAGTCGTCGAGAAATCGAAAAGTGCTGAAAAATAAAGATTTATTTTAATTTTTTTTTCTCCCTCCTCAATAGATTCTTAAGTAGAAACATCCGAGGAACGAGCAATTAAAAAAGTCTAGCCTAAAGACAATATACAAATAACGTTCTTTTTTTTGTTAGTTTTATAGTTTTACAGGGAATTGTTACAGTTGCATAGAAACAACTCATTTTGTTTTGGACCTGCATTTTGACAGAAGGTATTAAATCAATATTAAAGCATATTCAGTATAAAATGTCAGGGTTTCGCTCTCGAGGTCGTGTGTTATCACAAATAACATCATGACTGTGATGATCTACGGTACTCTCCATCGACTCGATGTTGCGACCAAATCACAGCCGTGATGTTATTTGGAATAACCCACTCCCTCTTGGGTTCTGTTGCTTATTTATTAACTTTTAGTTTCAAACTTACAGTCTGATTGGCTGACAAGGTGATGCTTATGATGATGTTTGTGATAAAAGCACGGCTGTTTTTTTAATCACATATTCAGTATGAAATTTAGGGGTTTTTTTTAAACACGCCGAATCAAATCAGAGCTGTGACGTTATTCGCACCGCTGCCTCACAGCCGGCAGGTCCCGGGTTCAATCCCAGGGTGGGGCGGCCTGGGTCCTTTCTGTGTGGAGTCTGCATGTCCTCCCTGTGTCTGCATGGGTTTACTCCGGGTACTCCAGTTTCCTCCCACAGACCAAAGATATGCGTGTTAATTGCTTAATTGGTGTTTCTAAGGTGGCCCTTTAAGTGTAACTGTGGCCATGACTGTGGCTGTGTGTGCTCTATGATGGATTGGCATCCTTGCGCAGTCCTTTGGAGGATTATGAAGTGACAAATCCAATTTTTTTGACGTTTTTCGCTCCAGTCAATGGCACTACGTCATATACGGCCATTGTACCACTGCTAAAACAATCAATCTAGTCGTGGCCTAAGATGTCTGGCTGAAAAATCTAGCAGTTAAAACAAAACAGGATCTGATAAAGCCTATTTTTTATGGGTGAAGTTGAAGTTTAGTTAAACCTTGCTACCTAAACGTTTGGATTGCGAATGTCCTGGTTTTAATGGTGTATGTTTTTAATGTAGGGATATGTTTGGTTCTACTTCCTACCTGTTGTCAATAGACCGGGTGGTGAGCGGGAAATGCTACAATTTCCAATAAACAAAGAATTATTGAAATGTTCATGAAAGTGGAGGCTCTAAATAGAGATAAAAAGCCACTGGAATTGCGTGAAATTGTGAACGTTTCTTTTGTTACAGTGATTCAGTGGTTCGGAAAGCAAGTTGGGGATTAATTTCACATTTTAAAGCAGGAGTTCAGACAGAAATTTAACTGTAGTTGAAATGTTTTCTTAATACACAGACTACAGGTCCCATTCAGGAAAAATCTAATTCAACTGAGCCAATCTGTTACTGCATCATATTCTGCCATTTTCCTAAATAAATACAGATTTTATAGAATATCAGCACACCACTGAAAATGGGAAAGCACACGGCCCTAATCCACCTTGTAAAACGTATATTGTTTTTATAGGTCAACATTGACTTTAGGCATCTTTTTTAGTACAGGCCAATTACTTCGAATAGCCTGCCGTAAAACGGAGAAGTTGTTTTAAACCGGTTTTAACGACTTAACATGGAGCACAGCTTTTATGTTTTGTAGAAAGACAATGTACCGATTTAGACATACAGTAGTTTCAAGTCCTATAAAAGGCAAGATCTGGCAACAATCACATAAAAAGTCAGATTTTAGAAATTGTTTATTTTAGTTCAACCAAACTATCAGAAGGATTGTAGGGCGCAAAGTTTCAAGGTTGATGTAAAATTCTGTTTATTTATCATGACTCGTCTTTCTATGGTCAAGATTTCGCTCAAACTGTTTGCTGATTGTATGCTTTGTAAGTGGGCTCAGACTTTTGGTCCTCACTATACATACTCACACATCGAGTCTCCCTAAGCCAATGCGTCCAATTCTGTTGATATTCTTGAGACACCTGAGACAGTCCCATTATCTAGTGTATAGATCCAGTATTGTGAAAGGAAATCCCAGAACAATAGAGGCCCAACTGTGAGAGCTGCAAACTGACCATTGGGTCTCCAAAACAATCCAGAGCCCCATAAAGAGCGACAGCATTCCAACGGTTATCATATAAAATGACGGTCAGTGCCTCTTGAAACTCTGTTACACTTCATTTGTTTCCATCTCTGACTCTTTTTTTAACCTCCTCCCCTTCCCCGACTAACCCCCGAGGACTCTTGCGAGGCATAAAACAAACATCTGGTGTTAATATGCCTGAGATGACAACAGCTAGAACAGTTCTGTCTCACAAAAAGATATTCCTGTGCAGGGGGGAAAGATAATCTATCAGGGCAGATAAGACTGACCTGTGATGGCTTGCTGTCCTCAGGAATTCAGGTCAAAGCCTAATTCCGAATGTACTATATCACGACAGGTCGTCCCTCGTTAATTTACAACCCGAAGCCATTTGTACAAAGCCCGTACCCCATTTTGTTTTTAATACATAATACATACAATACATACATAGGGTTTTCCCCAGTGAGATGGAATTACCATTTGTTTCCCATTCAGGTATTAATTCAGGTTAGTCTTTTATCCCTTATCTGAAGCAGCTCCTTTGGGATTGGATTTCACCAACTTGGCCCAAAGCCTTGATCCTGGTCATTGCTGAGCTATTTGTTCACTCCAGGGCAAACATCTGAGTTTTGCAGCATCCTCATTATAATCAGTGGCAGGATTCTGGAAAGTTCATCGTAACTTCTAAGCACTCCTGGGCCTTTCCAATGAATTGTGCCTTCCATTTAAGAGACACTCTTCATCAAGAGTGACTAACTCTAACAGCTGGTCCATTTTGTGGACTTGCTTCAGGACGTGACAGTGGCATCTTGGCAGGCGCAGGATTTGAACCCTGGACCTTGTGGTCCACAGACCTGCCACCACAGTTCCATCCATAAATGAAAGATGGACAGTAGAAGCAGGATTGATCTTAGGGTGTTGGGATGACACGTGCTCTACAGAGGTCCCACTGGGCGCAGTACATAATACACACTCTCGGCCCATTGACAGACCCTTTTTAATAAATAATATTTCATAATAATATTGAATGGACCAAAATTAAATTGACAGCAGTGATGCAATGGCCTTGGGTTGGACAACCAGTGCACATAATTGCCGTCGCACTTTTTGTCCCATCCTGAATGGGAAACACAACCCCACAACTAGGACCCATCGTGTGATTGCGTTAAACTGGTGCAGCCTGAAGCTCCGGCATGTTCTGACGCCCCATAATTGCGTTCTCTTGATACCTCTCCGGTTTTTAGGATTAGCTTTTGGCGCGTGACGTGCATACGTATGTCAGATCCAGGTAAAATTAGCCCATCATATTGAGTGTTGACAGAAATGCTGAGTTCACCGGAATCCTGCAGATGACACGAGCCTGTCGTCCAGGCCCCTCGGCCAGCTGCTGCTGTCATGTACGGGGCCATTCGGTGGTAAATCTTGGCCGTGGCCTGGTGAGAACGACAGTCCACAAAATCCTCTCTCCCAGCTCTAATGGGAAAAGCAGACCTGGCCTCAACCCCTTATTCCGGCCCCACTGGAGAGCCAGCAAGAAGTCGGTTAACTGTCCTTCCCACGAGGGTTATATCTTAATATCCTGAGCAACTGCTGCAGAAAGAACAGGCCCCAGATTCACTCAGCAGAGGCTGCTCTAATTAAGATGTTTTCCTTTGAATTGTTAATGCGTTTTTCTCATACCAAAAGCCAGCGTAATCTTTTTGGTCGAATTAAGTTGCATGCATTCGCTGGGATCTGTAGGAAAATGATTACTGACTTTTTACAGAGTATTTTGTGAAATACTAGTAAATAGAGTCGTCTGGGACGGGAGTCAGTTTGAGCCGGATAAAGTAAATATTCCTAATGATGAGCTAAGCAGAACGGGCTCACGAAAGCCTTCTTAAAAAAAACTTGTGAAAGTTCTTCAGAAATACTGCTAAGTTCATAATGTTTTAACCTAAGATGTTCTGAAATAATTTTTCTGCATTTTACAGCTTATGACATATAAAGCCAGACACATTTTCAATTTTTATTGACCCCATTCATTCATTCATTCATTCATTCATTATCTTCCGCTTAATCCACATGGAGTCACGGGCCAGCAGGTGCCCACCCGGTGCCAATCCATCGTAATGCACACATGCACACTGTCACACACTAAGGGCTACTTTAGAGACCCCAATTAACCTAACATGCATGTCTTTGGACTGTGGGAGGAGACTGGAGTACCCGGAGTAAACCAACACAGACATGGGGAGGACATGCAGACTCCACCCTGAGATTAAACTCGGGGCCTTCTTGCTGTGAGGCAGCGGTGCTACCCACCGAACCCCCGTCCTGCCCTGTATTCACCCCTATTTCGGCTAATTTAGCAACGAATTAAACATTTTAGGAAATAAGAACTATAAGAAATTGTCGACAGGACAAAAAATCCTTGGCCAATAATATTCCAGGAACTAAACTAAGACAAGCGTGATGTCATCGTATGGTTAAGAAAACCTTTTTCCAAGAATAAAACGTGTTCTTGAGAAAAGATTTTTTTACAAGCTCAATCTTAAGAAGTTATTTGAAGAATGACAGCTTTTTGTAATTTTTTCTTAAAGGATAAAGTTCTTTTAAAACGGTCATGAATCACAGAGCGTTTTTAGAAACGCAAAAATGAACGCGTTTTGTGGCTGTACGCCTTTTGTTCTTCGTTATTACGTACAACCTTTCGAATTACAACCGGATTTTTCTCTGTAAGTTGTTCCATATGCTGTACTTGAGGATTTTAATAAGTGGCCTTCTAGGGGACTCAACACGGAGCGTGCCTTAATTGATTCTGCCTGTCAGATCGAACCGACCTCTTAGTGCACTGTCTCCACCAATTGACTTCAAACATGACTCCTCCTGGGGGAACGTCCGACCTCTTTTCCCTGCACAGGAAACCAGATTTTGGACGGATGCAATATGAAGAGTCTGAGTTCTCAGGGGTTCGGCTGCTCTTGATTCGAGAGCAAGGGAAAAAAAAAAAAAAAAGAGATAGGCAGAGCGAGCTGGATGGAAAGACACATGGTAACCATGTGGAGACCATCTTATCTCAAGTTCAAAGAGAACTCTTCGGTCAAGAGGGCTTACTCAATCCTTGGAATATGCTTTCATGATAAGGGCTGCTGGATGGCGAGTTTGAATCGGGGCTTCTCGAGCTGACGCGTTTGAGCCTCTTTATTGAGTGATGAGAGCGTCCAGATCCCACTCCTTCTCAAACTCTGACCCGTCCCGGCTGCAGGATTGGGGCCACTCCCACATGCTGACAGGTTTTATTTTAGTCGGGCGTCCAAAGCTACAGAGTTTGATCAAGGTGCACACGGATACATAATCAGTGCCTTAGATGTGAATGTCTAAAGCACAACGTCTTAAAAAGGACTAAAAAAAAATCTGTAATGCTTTTACTCTCCTGGAAAGGGAATAGGATTCGGTTCACACGGGTACTCTTAGACTAAAGTGCCCCTTTCCAGGCCAGAAATAGCCCTTTTACTAGGTAACAGAACTTGATTGCATTGCATAAGGACTTCCATCGAAGGCAAGCTTTGCATTCTACATTCTACATCCAGGCAGTAACAAATCGAGGTCCTCAGTCTGACATTACCCAGTCATCTGGCCCATCCATGGCTTTATGTTGATGGACGAACTGGGCCAGCGCTCCCCATTCGTCTCTATTTGAGCCCCAAGAATTGACAGCAAGTATGTCTGACATGGGCAGGGTTCCCTCTTCGACGTAGATAGGGGACTGCCTGTGTGTCTCCCCACTGTTCATTAGACTTACGGTCTACAGCTTTGTGACCGTCCTCCGTTCTACTTTAAAAGTCGTCTCACATACAAGCTTCATACAGTTCTACTCTTTTGTACATTTGGGTCCTTGACTTCGACTGTGGATTTCGTCCCCGGTTTCCTTGTATCTCACCAAAACAGAGGCTCCCCGAACTGTATTTATATCGAGCGGAACCCAGTAGAGAGCATTAGGACATGTGCACCACCATCTGCGAGAGCAAGCAGCTGAAATCTCCAGCACGATTTCCATAGCTATTGTCTTAAGTTTTTGATTGGCCATGCACGTTTGTGTCTCAGAGGGACGGCCTCATTAGTCAGGGACATGGCAGTGAGTCAGAGGTTGCACTCAGGGTCGTTAAACAGACCGCTGCAGCTCCGCCGTGCATTCCAGAAAGCCAGAGCAAAGGCCAAGGATATAGAGCCGTCTGCTCGAATGGAGCCAAACTCCAGAACTCGGGTCGTAAAGCTTTACTTTCCGCTGAGAACTCCTGCTCGCCTTGTCAGACAGCTACATCTGTAGGGACAGAGGTACAAAAAAAACGAGATATCCTTAACAGAAACGGACAATTACTTTAAAAAAAGAAAAACAAGTACTAGCCCAAGTGGTTGTAGTAGCTTATTTTCCAGAAATGCATAAAATACAGTTTTTGTCACATTTTAGATTTTTGGTCCAGTTTTAGACTAGAAATTAAATCAGAAATGCTTAAATGATCAACCTTCATTGCAACAATGCTATTAATTTATTAAGGTCTGGGATATTCTATAAGTAAAGCATAGTCTGTACACAAAGACCAACAGAATAAAGTGACTCATTGCTACTCTTGACCAAAATTCAAATACATTTTTAAATTTATTTTTACTTTTCCCATTTTGTCCATTTGCCTACTTTTGTCCTTTTAGGACACCTAAAATTAAGCAGAAATCTAAAATGACCTTTTTAAGTCATTTTAAATACAGATTTTTGACAGATTTGTTATTTTTAATTAACCTGTATAAACTATAGTTTTGACAAACTCAGAGCACCTCAGAGCAGACAAAGCCTTATACACCCCCTGTGATGTCTGGGTGGATCTATAATACCCCTTGACACGTTTCTGGGTGGAATTGGGGAACATGATTGTAAATATGGTCCGTTTTATATAGAAGACACACAAAAACTTGGGTTCTTGATCAACTTTTTGTCAACTCTGTCACATTGTCTTAAACAGAGACCGATATTAAAACCCTTTAAGACAAAACCCCAGCAAAACAATGGAAAGAGCACCCCGGTTGCCTGTCTACTGCGTTTTCGAGGGGACATTGCGAGGGTGGATCCATGCTTGTTATAGGGAATGAAGTCATCCTGGATGTTAAACCTAGAATTAGATCAGCTGCTTTGGGCAAAGACTCAGGCATCTGTTGTGACAAGCTGAGGACAGCTGCAGGAACCAGTTCTTTCACATGTCTCCTGACGGCTTTATTAACATGGATTATTAACTGGGACCTGTGACAATCGACGAGCGAATGAAGGATCGGCTGAATACTTTCGAAATATGACGCTAAAGAAATCGTGCATTTGAAAAAAAAAAATTACTCATTCTTGTTTATGTTGTTTTTGTTTCTTAAATTGCAGATTTAATGGCTTTCCCATAGATATTGTTGGCTTTTCCTAGACATAGGATTGTTCGAAAGATCTTCACTTAACTGAAAGTATTATCTCCAAAGCAACGGTAAAGCAAACGTCCCACACCCCCACCCGAAACAACTGTGCCATTTGAAAAAAAAAAACTACAAAAAAAAGGGAGCGTTGGTGCCAAACATCTCCAGATGTGACCCATGCCTCCGGTTACTGTCTGTGTAATTACCCCCTTCCAAAAACATGCCAATAGGTGGATTATCCGCTCTACAATGGTGCGTATTCAAAACACTCAGTTCCTCCGAAACTGAAATTGTCACGTCCACCAAAAGCACCGTTGTACTGACGTCAATGCCTCGCACACCTGTAGGAAAGTCCATAAAAATGGATAATCGCTGTATGCCGAACACGTGAAGAATAATATCGACTGCTACGAGGCAACACATGGCGGCAACAAAGAAAAAGGGGTGGCAGGAAACCGGTACAATGCACAACGTTTATTGCAAACAGTCTAAGACGTAACGATGAAAGGCCAGCCATTAAAAAAACACATCTAATGAGAGGCACGTGGCCCTAACGTAACATGGTGAGAGCAGAACCTGTGCAAAAGTCTTAGGCCATGGTTAGATTTGTTGTTGTAGCAGGGGTATAATGACCATTGACAGGCAGTCGCCGATTTACTCTTTTTCACTAATCTTTTTGAAATCTTTTTAAGCTTTAACATAGCTTAGCCTTTCCACCCTGTTTTTTTTTTTTTTTTTTTTAAAAAGGCACTCTTGGGTGACCATACACCCTACTAAACAGTCAATGTGGGACACTCTGGTCCAGTTTGATATGCTTCTGAGTTTGCATATTATTTGCGTAATCGTTCAACTTTCTTTGTTTTTTACATTTGCCTTTCTAATTATCTTGTTTAATGAAATGAAATCAAATGCTCCTTTTTAAATTGCTTCACATAGTAAGGTCTTCTGTTTTGTCATTTTTGTTTTAGCCAGCTTGCTGCTTTGGGGCTTGTTTCCACAGACCGAGTTGCTTGTTTCTCTCAGAAAATCTGGCAACCCTGGAACTAAACGCACGCACAAAATGGCTAATAAAACACTTTTGGGGATAGAAAATGAGGAATTTGAATATTCCTCGTCTTCTAGATGGTAGAAAACGTCAAACGTTATATTTTTAAGCTAAAATGATGCTTATATCACGTCTTTCTGTGACATTACTTTTAGGTTGCAAAGTAGCTTTGTTATTATTGACTCATGTAAACCCAGAGGTTTCCCGTTATCTGATTCTATTACCCAAGTGCATGTATTCTTGTTGATCAGTTTACTGATTAAATATATTAAAGGTCTTTAAAACATGACAGCAAGCACAGTTCATTGAACTCCCTAAAGAGTCCAGAGTGCAGGTTCCAACATAAGTAAGTGAGTACCTGTAGAACATATTGTCGACAATTGGATTCAAAATTACAAATCTGGGTCCATCTTTTTTTTTCAATGATCATTTTTCCAAAATCTTTTTAAGCTTGAGAATATCTTGGCCTTTCTACTCTTTTGAAAAAGTAGTTTTGGGCTTCAACCCTCCCAAAAAAGACAATTTCTAGGCTGTAGCAGGGTTTTCTGATTGCATTCTAGCAAGGAGAGTTATTAATAATTATGTATGGCCATTATAATACAGTGTTTCCTCGTTTATGGCGGGGGTTACGTTCCACGACCACCCACGACAAACGAAAATTTGCCAAGCAGGGACGCTATATTTATTTACATATTTCTACACTATTTTAGCCATAGAACTTGCAGAACGTTTGGGTAACATCGTAGGGCTTGAATGAATTCAGTCTAT
>JAUZSV010423243.1:0-10644 GCA_034780495.1 Parotocinclus cesarpintoi
CACACTGTGTGTGTGTAGAGGGTGGTGGGCATTGGGAGGGGGCAAGTTTATATATCATTATGAGGACCAAACATCCCACAAGAATAGAAAGATCAGTTATTTTTTTATTGTGTGGGAACATTTTACTTACAAAGAAAATTGTTTTTCTTGTTTATAGTGACAACTTTATTTTGAAAATGCCTAAATATTCACTATAGGTAACTGAGGTTAAGGTTAGGAGTAAGTATACAGTATATCCTTTATTAGCCACAACAAAATTACATCACTGGAAAGTACTCACAATGATAGAAAGACAAATGTGTGTGTGTGTGTGTGTGTGTGTGTGTGTGTGTGTGTGAGAGAGAGAGAGAGAGAGAGAGAGAGAGAATAAAAAACTGAGAGTGAGTCTGAGTTTTAAGTAAATTGCAGTAAAGAGCCTAATTGCTGTGTATATAATTGAACACTGTGAATTAAGCGCTTGCTATTATTTTCAGTCAAGTTCTGTAATCAAATCATTGTGTAAAAGCTGCACAACTAAAATACAAACATCTTTTCCATGCTCTTAACTATCCCTCAACAAAAGAAAAATTAATTAAACACAAACCAATAGAGATTACATAACATTGTAACAAAAACCTGCTTCATAAAGAAGAAAAGTGTCCCAGAGCTGCTTCAAGGAGATAGCAAAGCAATTACGTGGTTAAAATTGCATCTCATCTAGACACATCACATGCAGTTAATCAATGCTAGGTCAAAGGTGGGTGGTAGAGGAATGTACCCAGCAGAGTCATTACACAGAGGTTCTAAAGGACATGTCAGAGGTTCACAGTACATAATGACAGCATGTGAATTGAAGATTTTGCTCTTTCTCTCATAATTAACCCATAGGCCCTTTAGGATAGCATTATTGGACTTATATGGACTTGAGGGGAATAATGATGGTGAAAGGAGTACTTTCTAAAAATATTTACAGTACAAATAAGTACAGGTAAGTGCCATTTAACGACCAACCATTCAATGGCAGTTCACTTTAACGACCAAGGTCTGCAATTATAGCAGATATGTCATTTAGCTCCAGACATTGTAGCCATAAAAATCTGGTCAATTTTTTACATGTATATTTACTGCCATAAATATTATTCATGCCACACATGTACATTTTATTTACATATTTCTTAATGAACTTAGTTTTGTGAATATTGAATTACTTTGAACTATGTTCAGTATTAGTTTGAGATTTGTATTAGATTTAAGCCATTTGTGATCATAACTGAGATTTAACTGCCTCAGCTGATTTATTTAGAGTTCACATTAGTGTGTTGTTCTATAATCATTTATTCATTTATTTATTTTCATTTTCATGCCAGCTTAATCCTTATCAGGGTTGTGGGGTAGCCATGAATATAAACATGTCACCAGTCCAAATAAATTTGCCTGTAATGTTATCTATCTGCCAACCCAAAGATATTGAATACAGTTGCAAAGGTGTTTCCAGTTTGTTTTTTGGGTATTTAATCTTATGACATTTATGATATTTTAGGCTTAGCCCAAGAGTATAAGCTTATTAACAAATCTTAGTCATTCCATAAATATAAATCTAATTGAATACACTTTACCTTGTGGCATCTGCTCATAACAAATATGATCTGAGCTGTGCCACAGCTTTAGTAGATATACATAGCTAAGAATAATGCGCATCACATGTACTGATGGGAACTATTGTGTAGTTAGATAAACAATATTGAGCTTATTTGTCTTTTGATTAGTTTGCACATTTCCCAATCATCAGAGGCGGAATAAATGGCAAATGGTAAACTCACTGTAAAAGCTTACTCAAAATACATCATAGCAATTCAAATATTGAGAATCAGAATATTTTGGTTATATTCAACTAAACTCAGGAACTGCATTTGATTGATCGTGCAATGTTAAGTTGCTCTCTGTACAATCGTCTGTTAAATGAATTAATGCACATGTAAATTATTATTGCTATCATTATTATCATTATTATTATTATTATTGTTATTATTATTATTAATAATAACAGTAATAATAATAACAATAATAATAATAATGATAATAACAATAATAATATGAAAAATATGATCATAAATGCTGTTTTTTATTAATAGTGAAAGGCTAAATAGAAAATTAACTTTTTATCTTTTTGGTGATGCATGTGTCATTAACCGAGGTTATGGTGAAATATCAATGTGCAGTGAAACCCAATGGAACCCACGCCAACCCGTTGCACCCCTTTGCAAACAGTATACCTATGGATGAGACTCTGTTTGTAGGTTTCATTACTGCACCCAATAACTTTTGCCAGCCACTCAAAGGCCTTTTAAAATGCAATTATTATACAGGTCACTGAATGGGATACTTATACATTTTAAATGGGAAAAGAACAGTGGCTTAAACTCAACAACGGGTTGTTTTACCCTGCTTGTGCTTTTACTCAATGCATTATGATAACTGTCTACTAGAGTCAACAATGACAAGATAGGATCTTTTAAGATACAGAACATTAATTAAACATAAAGTCAGGCGATCTTGTGCATACAAATTTTAAGTATTGTCACAAAGATTTGTTGAGATACTAATTAGAGTAAAATAAATATTCTTATAATTACAATTTTAGCTTCCCAGACCAAATAACTGAATGCTTTTGATGGAATGTAGTGTATTATGTTATGCATCATCAACTCTTGTAATGTTGTACCTATAGTAAAACCATGATAGTCGATTATATGGTTGTCATTTCATGATCCATTTGTTACATGCCTGAGAGGACAAAGAACAAACACTAGAAGCCATGCACCTGCCTTTTCCTGACCCCAATCTCATCCATGAGCCTCAGCTTGATCTACTTTTTCTTCTGGAACCTGTACTCATATCTTAAGTGTAACAGCTGGGGCTCACAATCACTGTCCTCCTCCATCTGCCTCTCCATCTCTTCGAACTCCCACTTCTGCTGCCACAAGATAAAGAAAGCATTGAACACTACATTGCAAAACTTTATAAATGCCAAGGCTAAATGGAAATGGGTCTCTGTATCGCACTATTTGGAAGTAAAGAATTGGTACAGATGCAGAATAAGACACAGAGGTTACACAAGAAGTCACTGAGCTGTCAATATTTATTCATGTACAGTGGCTACAACACAATACAGTATGTATTTTTTTATTAAATTTGAGAATATTAATTGTATTTACCATTTAAAAACATTGTAAATCAAAACGCAAAGTAAAACTATGAACAAGTGTCATTGTGCACAACTGTTTGATCGGGTTGCTTGTTTATTTGGTTTATTTGGTTCAGCATCTGTGGCTATTTACAAATGACACCGTGTTACAGGGAGACTAGTCAATCATACTCAGGTGGCCCAATTTAGAAAAATCCTAACCTTATAAATCTTTAGACTGCCTTTGAGAGGCAGCTGTCTGTGAGAGGATAGTATGCAGTAAACCCATACAGACATGGGATTATATGCACAGAGTCTGAAGTTGGGAGAAAACTGGCAAAGCTGGAAATGTGAGGCAACTGCACTAATTGCTGACCCTGACGTGGTAACTACCTTTCTTAAGTAATAACTATCCTAGATTTACACATTTAATATTAGCAGGCCAAAAAGACAAGGACATTTTTTTCAACAGCAAAATCTCGGAGCCAGCAGTCAGTTTTCATTCGCTGCAGGATGTTTGTCTACATGTGTAAACTGGCAGTGTTTGCTTCTTTTTCAGGAACTGTACACTTCTGTGTGCTCTGCAGCTTGATAATCATTTTCATTCAGAACACCATCAGCATTACAAATATCACTAAACAGACAGCATTGTTTAGGTGAAGACCAAGCAAGCAGACTGTCTCAGCCCAAAGCACATACTATCCTGCTAGTATTTAATAGATTTCATAAATTGTTTTCTGTTCAAATTCTTACCTGTTCTATAATATCAAGTGCAATTATTACACAAATAGCACTGCCTCATGACTTAAAGGAACTGATTCTCAGGAACTCAGCACTACTGTAACTAAAACAGACAAAATGTCATTTTTCATCAATATTTTTGTCACTTTTTTTATTTATTTATTTTTTTCTTGGCTTACGATTTTTCTTCATTTTTTCTGCTCAAAATCAAACCACAGTCATTGCTAACACTCGTTTGTTCATTACAACTTAACAGCTGTACTTGTAGATCTCATTTTAGACTCTGTATTGAGTTCACATCAATCAATACAATCATTTTATGATTTTGAAGTTTGGCCTTTAAATGCAATCTATATAAAGACTCTTGCAAGGTGGAACCACATGAAAATAGGATCTGACTGCACAACTAATTAAACATAAGTGCGCTCAATTGTTTTTATTGCAATTTATGCGAACAGAGTGGATAGCTAAATGCCATAATAGTTCATATGTGCATTGGAACATTTATTTTTGACTGTTGGTATATTTTTTGCTTAGGGCTATCATATGAGTGATGTCTCAGCCACCCTTTGTTCTGGCTTTCACGTGACAGCATTTAAGATGGTCTGTTTAGCCTCTTGGCATGTGACATTAGCTCTTGCTCTAAGAGTCTTGCCTTGAATGTAAGCTGAACTTGATTCAGGGTGCTTTGGGCTTTGTGTCTCATTCTTTGTACTCTGTGCTTTATTTCATGTTTGTGAGCTTTGTTTTTATTATTTCCTTGTGCCATCCTCTGGCAATTTCAGCTCTGGTTCCCATTTCTGACAGTTGATATTCCACAAACTCTTGTCTGAGTTGTTTCTTTGAGTTCCAAACCCCTTACTTCAGAATCTACACTTGCACTATGAGCTTAACATACATGAAAGATCAAAATTTTGAGGTTTAGCATCAAGATCACCTGCTAAAAAATATTCTTTATTAAAATAATATTTATGTAAAGTCCTGTATAAATTACACTGATCTGGTTCAGAAATCACAACATTTCATACAGTGCTTTATAAATTGTATGAAATGTATGTATGCATTACAAATATCCATACATAATAGGGATACTTACATCAGACATTACAATACAGTACTCCATATTCAATACTCAATGTACTCATGCACCAAACTGCATACATACAAGTTTAGCACAATGTTTTTAGAGTAAAGCAAGGCAACATGTGCAATTTTACGCCAGCTTACCTTATCTGTTACAGGTTTGTGGTTTGTAGAAGAGGCACACCCTGGACAGGCAAATGTTTCTGTAATTGCACCTTTACATTGCAAGTCCCATCCAGGATTTTAACCCTGTTTAATTTAAGCTAGCTTTAACCACCCAGCAACCAAATTTGCACAGCACATTTAAATAATTAAGTAATAAACACTAAACAAAATAAACAGACTCTGTTAAAGCATAACAGTCAATAGTCATTGAGATATATCAGTGTTTCATACATCCTTATTTCATATATCACTGTTTTTTCGTTACTGTGCTGTGTTCCTATTGTCACAGTTATATCTCATATCATGTCAGCCTACAATAACACTATACATCAGAGGCAATTTTTTGATGATCATCAAATACAAATAACAGATGGTAAACCTGTTCATATAGCACTCTGCCAGACAATCATGAACACTCTAACTGATTAGTCTGTTCATCAGAGGGTGATTTTCAGTAGTATTTTCATGTATCCCTGTTGTTAATCTGACCTTTGAATTTTCAAAAAGCAATACTGCTTTTGAATTGCGTTATCTAGGAGATCTACTGACAATTTACATATCTGTTTATCATTCTGTCATTGCATGAACCTCTACAAATTAATCTACGTCATGTGGCTGAGCCTGTGTTTAGTCTCCACTGTGAAATGCATTAGTACTGGGATGAAAGTTATTCCTGTAGAATGCAACATGGAGTTGAATATCATTTGAAATGTTGTTGTAGATGCAGTTCTATTTACATTTAGTCATTTAGCAGGCACTTTATAAAGAATGACAAATTATATAATCTTACAATGTACAGTTCAAGCAATAAAGGGTCTTGCTTTCAGTGGTTGGTTCCCTATATCTTCTTTTCCATAGTCCAGTACCTTTAAAAAAAAGTTTTATAAAAAGCAGCTTACCATGAGCTGAACCATAAGTATAATGCCCAAATTTGAAAAAAAAAAAACCATCGGAACAATATAGACACTGCATATAAAAATACACAATGTTGCTTACATTTACTAATACTTTTACTTCATTGCAGTCTGACATGAGATACTGCATGTTTTGTTTGGCCAACTTTATTTCATTTGTTAATTTCAGTAATACCATTAAATAGAGCACATAATCATCTACAAGATCTTCAGACAATATATGCTTGTTGTTGTGTTAGATTTAAGTGCAGTATTTTATTTTGATCATGACATATTACTGTATAGGTTATAAAGTACCATAGTTGGTGGGCTTAGTAATATTTGAACTGTACTTAGTACTCAAATTTCAACTTGGCTCTATTATTCATAAAATGGTATAAGTTTCCACTGCTATGCTATTGTACATATTGGCCAAACCAAATTATTTTCTTGCCATCACTAAGATTGAGCACTTCATAAAAGAAATAAAATATGTAATATAATTTTATTTTTCTTAACTCCATGACTGCTTAGTAATTCCCAGTCTTTATCTTTAATCTTTAATTTAGTCTTAGGTGATTCAAACCTTTCCTTTGGTGCACGCATTAGAAACTGTACACTGTTCACAAAAAATAGGGGATAGTTAATTAATTAAAGTATCCCCAAATTTTTGTGAGCAGTATAGAATTATATTTTGCTAACATTGTTAAACTTAGAAATATACTATCTTGAAACTGGTTAATACTAGTTTTGGTTCCTAGATTAATATTTCAATCTACATTAATTGTATTATGTATATTATGCACATTATGCACTCCGTTTTTTGGTTAGCCTATGTAGACTGGGATGTGTCAGTCTGGGGTCCCTGGCTTGCCTACTTTGTCATGCGCTTTGGCACAGTAAACAACCTGCTGTTGGTCTGCATATGTTGGGTGAATTTACCAGGCTTGGCTAGGCATCAGTCTTCTATGACCCAGGGATGTGCATTTCTGCCTTAGGCTAACGGCAGAGCCATGGGCTCACTGTCATAGACTTTTGTGATGATCCAGGATGCTGACTTTCCTTGTCTCTTAAGTAGGATTGCTGGGGTTGTTGATTGTTGAGAAGATGGCTGTGTTACCCTCTGGATCTCGTCTTCTTAGCTATGCTGTTACAGTTAGTGCTGCCACAATATAATTTGGCAAAACTGTTATTTTCATGCATGTTCTTATTTATTTTAAAAAAATAATTTAATGGGCAAAAATATACACCAGCTTTGACCCATGCATACAGCCATAAGATTTTTTGGGGCAGAGCGTGAATTGGCAACACTAAAATAGGCACTTGCAGCTACATTGCAAAAGTTCATACCAAATATTTTTTTTTATGTATACCTATTTGATACACCATTATCTACATCTATATATACCTATGTACATCTTAAATAAATTGCAGATCAGAAATTGCACAAAATCATTATTGTTATTAGCATGTATTGCACTTTACAGTTAAGCATTACAGCTACCACTTATCATCCATAGGTATGAGGTGGTGGTGGTGGATGGGTAGGGTGAAGCAGTCTATCACTGAAAGAGCTTACAAGTACTGGCAGAGACGTGAGCATAGGGTGTCATTAATTATCATTAATGTTAACTTTGTTAGTAACCTTTTTTTCTTCCACCACATGCAGTGTCTAGAGGACATCCCAAAACAGAACTAGCCCTCTTAATGATTTAACTTTTCCAACCTGTAAAAATACTGCTATTCCAGCAGACCACTCCATAAAATACTGCAGATGCCACCACTGCCACCACAACTACCACATACTTGTTTTTTAAAAACTCTATTGTTGTTGTCAAGACTTTTGCATATACGTAGTAGTTAAACCACTTAAAATTGTATTTATCTGTGCAAAATAGCCTTTTTTATTTAGGTGTATAGAACAATCTGGTGTAAGCTGGTGATGTGGAATGCATTTGGGATTTCTTTTGTCTGTGTGATTCTATTAACCTGCAGAGATGAGAGATAGGCAGGACTTAGGCACTCCAAAAGTAATGTGAAGTGTGGCGAGAGAATCTCATTAGATCCAGCATTTATATCATTCACCATCAAAAATGAAGGTATTCAATGAATCTAAGAGAAAATCACAAATTCTCTTGCAGGCTTTCTTCAGTGTGTGCACATGTCTATATGTGTGTGAGAGAGTCCTTGAATCGGTATTCCTTTCTTCACTTTTCTATTTTGTCTTCAATCAATTCTTGAGGTGTAACAGTAGCTATTTCTCTGTGTATAATTGGACTGGATGACAGCCACATTTGAAGTCGGCAGATGAAAGCGTCTCTTGACAATGGAGTGTCTGGCCTGTGACATGACTTGAATGAGCAATAGACTACACACACGCACACACAGGCTTATCTTGATAGACGTGGAATAAGGTAAATGTTGGATATCACTGCAGCTCAAACATTTTGTCAATTAAACTTTGTTCTCTGGTAAAAATCCAAAAAGTTATTTTATTTCAGTGATCTTGCAGAATACATATTTTGGTTATGCTCTGTACAATAACGTGTAACACAATCAGTATCAAAACTATCTTTCACTTCTGAGAAAAACAACTAAAATCTCGTCTTCAAGCACAGAAAAGCTTTCCAAAAGATGGTCCACAAATGGTTTCATCTCAATAGTACATCTCTGTATTTACTGTTCGCTTTGTCACTAAGGTAACCAGCATTACCCAAACATCCCCTCTCTACTGCCAGCCACTTGCATTAAAAGCATCATTTTCCCCTCATGAGCAGACATACACTGATGCATACACACTCTCATCCTAGCTACAGCCCCACCAGCAATGCCACAGGCAAACATCCTCAGTCTTCTAATTTATACCTTCAGACAGAGTGACATTGTTGAGTACGAATCTAATTCTACAGGACTTTGGGAGAGCAGTAAAGCAGAATTATATGCCATTCCTGAATTTCTTCTTAACCCAGAACAAGCACTACTTACACAATCCACTGCCCTCACTAAGAGAGTATACATTTAATTCATCAATAACTATTCATTTTATTTATTTGTTTAATATGAGGTAAATATTAATTTATATTGTTGTGTTTAGTGCTAGAGAAAGCAGTGTGAAACAGACAGCAGAACCTTAAAGTGAGTTGTCTTGCACTCTGTTTCCATTAGAATTTTGACTGTATAACATAAACAAATAGAAGAGAACATAGAATACTTGCTACAAACAAACAAAAGAATGCTAAGGTGATTAGCCTGTAATTTCCAATTTAAGAGATGGTTTATATTAGTCTAGCAGATACAAAATAATCACATATTGCAAGAGAAGAATTTAAAATGATGAGCCTTTAAGGGAGTAATGGATTGAGAATCACTAAGTCATTAGTATTCTATTTGATCTGTACTTTTCGAAATGACTTTCTGTTAGTGTGTCATTGTTTTCGGATTAATAAGAACACATTCAAAAAGTGACCAGTAGTCAACCAATTATTGTTAATTATTGTGTTTTAATTACACAATAAGCTAAAATCTCACATATTTATTATTCATTTAAGGCACGTGGTGGAATGTTTGGCACGTAATTGAAATGGCTCATTCATTATTCAGCTCATGTTTTCATTTGTAATCCTCCACTTGCAAAAAATGATTTGAGCACTAAAAGCCACACCTGTTTTAAACACCAGCCAGTCTATGAGGTGGCTGCATTTTAATCTAAATGGTTCTTAATTCAATTCAATTCAATTCAGTTTTATTTATATAGCACCTTTTACAATAGAGTATTGTCCCAAAGCAACTTCACAATATTACACTTTCCTAAAAGGCCAATCCCAAGTTGAGCAAGCCTAAAAAAAAAAAAAGTGAATATGTAAAAAAAAAAATGAATCTGTAAAAAAAAAATTTAGGTATAGAACAATACCGTTGGCTCTCCACCGGAGGCCGGAAAAAGCTAAAAAAGAAAATAAAATAAAAAAAATTGTTTTTAAATTTCAACCATTAGTAAATACCAAAAAAATTGTTTTTAATTTTTATTTTTTTTTTAGCTTTTTCCGGCCTCCGGTGGAGAGCCAACGGTATTTTTTTTTTTTACAGATTCACTTTCATTTTCTTTTGTATTCTTTAAATATGATCGTCCACGGATCCGCAAATCAAGCAATAAAAAAAGTCTGGCCTTACCTGTGACGACCAACAAACGTTTGTGTTTGCCACTCCGATTGGTGCAGTCAATTTATAAGACAATTCTGGTCTTCTTTGATATGCAACATGACCATCGTCTCATTAGGCCAGACTTTTTTTTATTGCTTATTCTGTGGATCCGCCGACGATCATATTTGGAATAATAATAATAATTTTTTTGGGGTATTTCGCAGATCCGCCGCAGTACTAATGCTTAAAATAAAAAAAAGGTTTTTTTTTTTAGCTTTTTTTGCCCTCTGGTGAAGAGCCAACGATTTCCTTCTGTTCATTTAATTTTTTCCAGATTTAATTGTAGGTTAAATACATTTTATTAAAATTTTTTTTTTTTTTTTTATTTCTTCCTCCTTCCTTGTATTGATTCCACATAGTCATTGAGAAATTGAAAAGTGCTAAAAAATAAAGATTTTTTTT